>VZSF01009307.1:262728-318672 GCA_013398295.1 Chionis minor | reverse complement strand
AAAAAAAAAAAAAAGAAAAGAAAAAAGAGAAGCAAGTCTGTATACATTTAAAGCATATATATATGCTTGGGGGGAGGGGGTGGGAGGGAGGGTGGAAGTGATTTGAAGGTGATCTTATAAAATCCAGGAATTCGGAGTTCAATTTATATGAAATCTCAAAGTGAAACTCCGTTTGACCCTCTCATTTAGTGGAATTCTGTTTGGTCACTATCAAATTCAACTGCTCACACCTAAGTTGAACTGGACATGTTTTTTTTCCGGACAAGCAGGTAATTATAGGATAAAGAATATCATCACTCTTGTGTAAGAGTTTCTGCTTATAACAGAAAAACAGAAATATTCTGCTGTTTCAAAATATTCTCTGTTGGAATGGACTCGAGAAACTGGAGGAAAAAAATGCATATTCAAGAGCAGCCTAAGGAAGGCAGCTTACAGGTTCAGATAAAAAAACCGTCATGTCACTGCTACCACCTGAGCTGTTCACTATGGAAAAATAACAACTGATAATAACAGGAAAGTTTCCAACGAAGACAGGGAAGCACAGCTTCTTATGAACACTGCCTTCGACTAGTTAATACTCATCAGCAAAGGTCAAGGCCTTAAATAGAAAGTGTATTTCAGGAAATTGAATGGAATACCAAGAATCAGAATAGCCCAGAAGTGTTGAATTTGGAATTTAAGGGTCAAGGTTTCCAACATCCGAAATTTTACATGTGACTGGATGTTCACGTGTTAGATTGTTTTCTAATTGCTCTA
Organism: Chionis minor; assembly: GCA_013398295.1. Lineage (NCBI taxonomy): Eukaryota > Metazoa > Chordata > Aves > Charadriiformes > Chionidae > Chionis > Chionis minor. Next base: position 317,916 of record VZSF01009307.1, on the reverse strand, counting down.
AATTTTCAAGTTTTGTAACCCGTGCACATAATCCTAGAAGTTGCTTGTCTGAAAAGCATAATTATTAATTACCAGGAATCCGATGTGTTATTAATTCATTTAATGTTGATGGACTGAATTGTAAAAGTAAAAAGTGACAAGTAAAGACAGTCAAGTAACAGTGCCAACAAGATTGGCAGGAATGAACCAGCTTCCCTGACTGGGGACAGGAAAGATTTTACTCAAGGAAATGTCAGTGAAAGCAGTCCTAATAAATAACAGAGCTGACTAAAGTGCTCAATGCCAGTCTCTGTGATAAACAATGGAAACATTAATATAAAATGCTTCACTATAAACAAATACGGTAGAGTTCAGAATGATATATTGCAACACAGCCATCCCTAACACAGCATACTTTTAAAGTGATGTTTATAATCATTACTATTTTGGTTATAACGTGGGGGAGGGGACAGGATTGGGTGCGGGGCGACAGACGACCAGAACAATAAAAATTATCTGCTAAAGACGAACTGCAATAGCAAAGTTCCCTGATAAGAACCTGCTTAAGGATTTAGCCGACATGAGAGAACAACTGTGCTCAGATACAAATGCAGTAACTAAAAATGTGGTAGTAGCTTGTTCATTTCTAACTCTAGCTGTATGTTACAGTCAGATGGTGAAAGCAGTCATTTCATGAAATAACTGAAATTTTCAGACATTTTGTGAAATGACCGGCATTATGGCTGTTCTATTACATTCTTTGGCTGTTTCACTCCATCATTAAGTTAAATGACTGGTGTTATTGCGAGAGTCACATTGGTGTGATTTTTATCACTTATATTTAGGCATCTGAACTTAGACGTATAGGTCAGTTTAGGCTCTCACACTGAAGGAAAAGTGATATGTCCAGATGGCAATCAGGCTGATCTACCCCAGCTAACTGGTTTTGGATGAGATGAACCACCTTTTGGATATACTGATCTCTCTTTCCCTTCGTTATAAAAGGAGCCTAAGTTGATAGGTTCTGACAAAGATGCTTACCCACTGATTAATTCTCATGACTCTTATTTACTGTGTTGCTTAGCACTACAGATGCTCACAACTGATGTTACAAGTATTTCTTTTGTTCCATACTTTTGAAGACTGTCACCTTCTACTCTCTGTCATGTTTGCCACAGGGCACCTAAATGTATTGAAACCATCGCTCCCACCTTTTAGCTTACATTTCCCTTTCCCAGTGTACTATGTGGCTGGCAGGGTAGAATGAGCATTATATTCATTTTTTTGTTTTGATCGGAATTAATAACTTGATACATCTTTCTTTACCCAGTCTGGGACATTTATTAAACGTCTCCGCAGTCAGGGCTTTCCTAAAATCCCTAGACTTAAAAATTTGCCCCTGTTGTGACAGTCAAATTCTAGTGACAGATGAGCATGTTAAATGCCTTTACTGCCTTGAAGAAATTCTGTCTCATATTCCCAGTAAATGCAGTATTTTTTGGTCCTTCCCCTTCCAGGCCAGAAAAGACTAAGAGCCTGTCTTTATAACTGCCTCCCTGGGAAGTAAGAAGTTCTATCTTCAGACAGCCATGATAAAGTGGTATCATTCACAGGGAAGACAATATTAGTTGAAGTATGGATGTGGTGAATGTCCATGAAGCTATATGACAGTTTCACTCTTTCCTAACGAGAATCTGAGAGGTGCCAAGGGATTCTGCACATCAGGTTAGGAAAGTCCAATACGGTTCTGATAGAACTGAGAGGCTGGAAACTACATGTCAAAACAAGTTTCCTGGCTGTGACTACATGCAATAGCAGGGGAGGTGCAGCTGTGATTTTTTTCTGTGTCCTAGGAGGAAGGCAATGCAGGCACCTGCAGCAGGAAGGAGAGCCTGTGTCTCCAAGAAACTTACCATATCACCTGAAACTGTAGAAAAAGCTGTCTTCATCCCAGGGAAAAGTATAATTTAAATGGATAAGGTTGAAATTCTGCATGGGGTCAAAGACCACCTGCCATTCTTAGTCTTCCAGTCTTTCTAGGCTGCGATATATAGATTGGGTAAATATTAATTCCTACTTCATCTGCATATGAAACCCAGATCACGTCAGAAGGCACTGACATTCACATCTGTTCATACTATTGGGTGCCCTAAATTTCATAGGAACAGGCTTTTCTGTATGTACACCTGTCTATTCTTTTGGCTCTGGGATATCGCACAGAAGAACAGTTGAGAAGATAAACAGGACTAAGTTGTTGACATGTATTGTCTCTCCTGTAAAAAACCTTGCCTCAAAGTCATACTCCAGAGTGGAGTGGGGAAGAGCTGTAATGACATAATAAGAACCCAAATGAGACTATTAGGACATTTCACAGCTTCTTAATAGAAACTCTGGACACTGAGACCTAGGGACTACTGGTCACTGAGTGGCAATGTTTCTCATTTATGTTACTTCACATTCTGTACTGCAAGTTGTTATCATGAATGTATGCAGATATCTCACAAGATTTTTGAACCACTGGAATACATATCCATGTCAGCAAATGTTATATAAACAGTAGAGCTTAGTGACTGAATAGTCCCACTGAACACACTTCCCACTAGAAGGTGCAATTCAAAGTCACCTGGCAAAAGTCACATAATTCTGAGCCAAAACACAACCTAGTTGTGTTCTTTCCTGCTCCAATAAATCCCCAGAGATTCCACCTTTCCATCATCAAAAAAAATATAGAAAAAGAAATTTCCTTCTGATTTAGGTCCTTTTTTTTTTGCAGTCTGCCTTGAGAGATAAATGATCAGCTGAAACATCTGCTACAGGCTGCATGACTATGAAGTACCAAAGAGACTTGCCCTGAACCCCTGCAAAACTAGACATTAAAAAGAAGCTGAATGGCTGGAGAGGCATTAATAATGTGATCCCAGGCAAGAAACACAAATTCTCTTCCTGGGTTTGCATCTAAGGAGGTTAGAAACACTCGTTATTTGGGCTTGGGTTTGTTGGTGGTTTTCTTTTCATATGTCATCCGGACACTTAAAAAATATTTGCCTTTTAAGGCTTTTTTTCCACTTGAGTTTTCTAGAATTTTTTAAAGGCTTGACTTGGTTGTTTACAAATATTTTCATTTAGGGATTAAACTGTAAATCACATAGATTGTTTTATATTTATTTAATTTAATATTTAAAATCTTCTTCCTGAGGGGCTTGCTGGTTTGTTTTGGGATTTTTTTAAATGAAAAGTTATCTTGTTATTTATTTTTTTTCATACTTCTTATTTGACTATAGATTTACTTTTATTCTGTTACGGGATTTATGGTTATTTTTATGTTTATTGTGGTCTTTCAGTAAAGCATCTATAATTAGACCCTTGAGTCAGTGTCTGTGAGGCCAGATAACCTGATTTTTCCTGAACTTCTGCTTCCCACATTTAAGATCAGACAATGATAGAGTAATCTCAGTTGTAAGGAACTCCTGAGGGGTCAGCATGGCTCAAAGCTGGGCCAGTGTAAAAGTTTTATCATTTGTCTTAGGCCCTTGTTCAGTCAAGTTTTGAGTATCTCAAAACTGCCATCCAGGGGCATCCAGACAGGCTTGAGAGGCAGACCTGTGCCAATCTCATGAAGTTCAACAAGGCCAAGTGCAGGGTCCTGCACATAAGTTAGGGCAATCCCAAGCATAAATACAGACTGGTGGAGAATGGATTGAGAGCAGCCCTGAGGAGAAGTACTTGGGGGTGTTGGTAGATGAGAAGCTCAACATGAGCCAGCAATGTGTGCTTGCAGCCCAGAAGGCCAACAGCATCCTGGGCTGCATCAGAAGAAGAGTGGCCAGCAGGTCAAGGCAGGTGATTCTCCCCCTCTGCTCGACTCTCATAAGACCCCACCTGGAATACCGCATCCAGCTCTCGAACCCCCAGCATAAGAAGGACGTGGACCTATTGGAGCAGGTCCAGAGGAGGCCATGAAGATGATCAGAGTGCTGGTTAGAGCGTCTCTGCTGTCAGGACAGGCAGAGAGAGCGGAGGTTGTTCAACTTGGAGGAGACTCCAGGGAGACCTTCTGGCAGCTGTCCAATATCTGAAAGGGGCCTAGAAGAAAGCTGGAGAGGGATTTTTTACAAGGGCGTGTAGTCATAGGACAAGGGGTAATGGCTTCAAGCTGGAAGACGGTAACTTTAGATTAGATTTCAGGAAGAAATTTTTCGCCATGGGAGTGGTGAAACACTGGAACATGATGTCCAGGGAAGCTGTCGAGGCCCCATTCCTGCAAATGTTCAAGGCCAGGCTGGATGAGGCTTTGAGCAACCTGGTCTAGAGGGACATGTCCCTGTCCATGGCAGGGAGGCTGGCACTTGATCTTTAAGTCCCTTCCAGCTTAAACCATTCTATGATTCTACGATCTCCAGGAACGGAGGTTTCACCTCATGTCTGTGCCTCTGTTTTAATGTTTGACTACCCTAATTGTGAGATTCTACCCCCCACAATTTCTAGTCAGAATTTCATCTTCTGTAACCTATGCCTGTTGCCTCTTTTCCTTTCTGTGTTTACCCCCAAAAAGAGTCTGGCTCCATCACCTCTTTAACTACAAAATATGTATTTAATGATATTAACTAAGTCTGCTTTTCTTGACTGAATAAACTCAACTCTCTCAGTTTCTCCTTTTATATCTGATGCTCTGTGCACCCATACATCTTAGTAGCTCTCTGCTGGATGGGCCTGAGTTTTTCAATATCCTCCTCATAGAGGGAAAATGCAGTTCTCCAAATTTTGCTGCACTAGTGTTGAATGGAAAATAATAATCACTTCCCTCAGCCTGCTGCCAATGCTTTTGCTAATGTAGCCCAGTCCAGGGTTAGCCATCATCTCTGCAAGGGTGCATGGCTGGCTCATATTGAACTTCTTGTCTACCAGGACCCCCCCAAGGCCTTTTCTGCAAAGCTGTTCCCCAGACAGTCAGTGCTCAGCTGGTAGCACAATGTAAAAGTGCCTCCAACTTCATTGCTAACAGTCACTAGAATCAGAAAAGCTTTTGACCTGCGCAGGATCAGTCCAGTCTTGACAGCATTCAATGTCTCCACACACCAAAGTCCAGAAATGCCCTGTAAATAATAATGGCTGCACCTCTTTCAGCCTAATGAGCAATGCACATCCAGCATATCAGGGGACAAGACAAGGCAGTGGAAGTTGTATTCCTTCAAGTAACAGCTGCTTTTGGATGAGATGCATTGAGGATGACAATTTTCTTCACAGAAATTTAAAGCTTTATTATTGAGCTTCAATCACAATGGGAGAGACAGAGATTCAGTGAATTGGGATTATGAGAATGATTTGCCTCAAAATAAACTAAAAGAGTGACAAAACAGTCTTGCATTTCCAGATGGTAATGAAATGTAGTCATATGTTTAAACTGAACAGTCATATTATACAAGAACTATTTTAAAACTATTAGAAATGCTACAAGGTAGTAAGAGTAACTTAAGCCCCAGTTTGTTTTGCCCAAGTGCTCAATAGCAACATCATCAAAAAACTTAGCTATACTTGGATTATCCTCAAAGGAAAAACAAACCATCACTAGCAGGTAGTTAAATTATCTTGGATAATAATTCCAAAGGCAGGATGTATCTATTTTATGAATGTTGGTATAGTCTTGCTAACTTCCAAATAACCCAGGAGTTCCATACCACTCTCTGCAGCTAAATTGAGGATGGTCAGCACTGATCCAGAAACAAAATAAATCAGTAGAAATTTTTAAAACATGGATCTTATATTCTTCTTAACAAAGCTTAAAGCCTAAATGAGGTTTTAAATTAGGAGACTAGATGGTCTAAGTTCCACCTAAAGTCAACACAGATCTGACACTCTCCAGAGAGTTCATGTGAATTGCTGAATGATGGTCTCAGTCAGTGATAGAGCAGGCATGGGTGACAGAACCTCTAAATGAGACATTTATTTAGATGCAGTAATGTTGGGTGAAGTAAAATCTTTACTTCTGTAGCTGGCAGAAGCATGACATTTTGAGTATGTGTAATGACTGCATCTGGTCAGAAATACGTTGACAAATTATATAAAGGGAGGGTACAGGGTTCCATTGAAATTGAAAAGCTTCAGGAAGCAAGATTGATTTAATTTACAGCCCAATTTGAAGTAATATGGGAAGGATTCTAATGGCATTTGAATGTCTCTTTTCAGTATTTGTGGAATAAAAACTTGATATTTGTGTTATAATCTGACTTATTTTCGGTAACCTTTTGTATTAGGTCCTAACATACCATTTTTTAACAACTTGAATAAAGATGGAACTTCGTAATTTTTGAGATTAAATATTATTTTTTCCTGATAAACTAAAACATTTTCAGTATATTTTATTTAGTTTGCAAAAAAGCCAAACTTCATAGTCTCAGAAATTGTTGATGAAATGCCATTTGCCTTTTTTTTGCATCTTCAGGTTAATATTATCCATTTATTGCACTATTTTTCAATCAGCATCTGGTACTCATTTTCAGCTGAAATGTTCATTGTTGTGATGGTTGATTACTCGTACTAATTATTGCTGTTCTTCTGGTTGTACACCATTTGAAAGAACAGGCACAACAAGCAAATGCATTATTACCTATTACAACATTTATTATGATTATTTATATGTGTAAGGACTATATGCAGATCACTACTCATATGGTAGTTAGATAGTTCCAGAATCTTGAAATTTGCTGTCTTTGATATCAGGCTACACCATTTTCCCCATTTTACGTATTAGAGAAGGAAGGAAATAATGACTAAAAATCTTGCCCAAGGTTAAGGAGATAAAATGAGTCAAAGCAGGGACACAAAGTCTTCTGCCTCTAATTGTTTCTACAGCAATATATTTCATTGTATTAATGAGACTAAAATAGAACTCAGAGTGATAGAAGAAAAAAGGCCCAGTGGCAGAAATTTGGCTTGCACCTGCAGCCATGCCACCAAAACAGACGGTTTTCCAGATCACCAGGGTCAATTTAGGAAATACTTTTCTGAAATCCAGAAAACTTGAATATGCCAAGAAATACAGGATAAGCCAGTTCCCAAGGAATTCAACAGGATCTTTCCAGACAATTTCTTTAGGTTGGAGGGCTGGTGGTTTTGCTTTCTCTTCAACTAAATTAAAATTGTTAAATCTGAGGTCAATGAAAGAGACTTGCCAATATTGAAGATGAAAGGGAAAGATTGTGTAAACTCTAGCAATGGTTTTCAGAAAAACTTGTCATATTTTCTTAATAGTCTGAGTTCCTTATTACCACAATGAAAGCAAAAGGGATTGATGGGATAGTCATGCCATTATATGTTCAACATTGCACCAAAGTAAAGAATATAAGCTTCCTCTGCAGCTGGTGCCAAAAGGAGTTAAAACTGTCATGAAGTAAGAAAGTTAAAAACTTCCAGTATGTAATTCAATCCATAGAATTTAGGGTCTTTTTCAGTTCTTTGGAAGTGCTTCTGTGTCCTCTCACTCTCTTCAGTCAAAGATTGGGATTAACTTTAATAGGTTAATTTAAGAGAAATAGATGTCTGCTCTACAGTGCAGTTCTGGACCCCAAAGTTATAAACAGGTCACCAATGGTGAAAGTGAAGACTTGAAGCTGGGTGAAATCAGGTTTTGGGGCAACAAAGATGGCAAAGACTAAATATCTAACATACATAATACACATTATGCATAGTAAACTGATATGCAATATGAAGCTCCAAATAATTAAGAGCGAGCAAGGTCTGTAAGTATGTTAGAAAATACAAAAATAGCCCATGGCAATCTCCTCAAAAAGAAGGAAGAAAGAAGAAATCTCATTAACATCACCCATTGGAGAACTTTGAACCTGATAACCTGGTCCAAATGTTTCCCTGCTTGAGGAAAACTGGTGTCTTAGGATCTGAAGGAACAGCTGAAGGGTGACCATAATGTTCTTAGGAGGGAAAGGTACTATTGTCTGTGCAACAATTACAACTATTTTGCTACATTACTGAGATTTTTTTCTTGATAAAAGTATTCTTTGTTTTCCTATTTGTTATAAATAAATCTGAACTAATAATATTTGTCTAGTTACACTGATAAAATTTCAATTTTGTTAATAATAAATTATTGACTTCACATATTTACTACGTTTTCCTTTAGCACATAACAAGATTTTAAGCATAATAAAAGGCTTAAAATTTTAACAAAAACCAAGTTCCCATTTGACTAGCTTTCATATAACAGCTTCAAAAAGCAGTTATGACAACAAGTAATGTTTGTTTTGTCTCATTTTTATTGCTTAGTGAAACTTACTGCTAGATAGCAAGACGAGTTTCTGATCATAGTCAGTTACTCTGGAAAATACGTTTTATTACTTTCAAAAAAACTCACTTAAATGAAGGGAATTATAAAATAATTTTTACAGTAGTCTTTGGGTAATAAATTGTCAAGTCTTAAATATCAACAGATTTTTTTATCTGGTTTTATCTTGTCGAGATGGATCAGAATGCTGTAATCAATCACTCAGCTTAGCTATTAAATGTCTTCATCATACATGTGTATTCTCTTCAAAATCAAGTTGTAACATTTGCACATTATAACTTATTGGGTTGCAAGGTTAGTCCAAGCCTGCGTTCAATATTATCTGACATTTTATTGGCTACTACACAAACTTTTGCCTAGTACAGTCATTTTACTTAGAAAAGTTAATTGAAAGGTTGCTTTAATAAAGCTTTTTTTTAATGTGGGAAGAGTGAGGTAAAAGTACTTGATGCATGGGAAGAAGAGGAATACATTAAAATGGGGGAGAAAAAGGAAACGTTAATTCTAATGAGAAATAAAGTTGGAAGATGAAGTTTGATAAAGGTGAATTAATTCCCTAAAGGAACTTAGTCTGGATTTGCTGCCTGGATCAGCACACCTTCCTAGATGAAAAGTATAAATCACACAGTTATGTGATGGATAATGTTTATTTAGAATGAGGCTTGTTAAGAGGTTCTTAGCAGGAAATAGGTATTTTTTCTTCTTTCAAGGAATGAGGTCTTGGTGTAAGCATTTCAAGAGTATAGAAGGGGAGGCAGGAAGTCTTGTGCCGGTAGGGGAAAGCCTCAGCAGAGTGGAAAAAAGGGTCATCCTCAATTTGTGAGTATCTGGACTTTGTCAGAGGGATAAGACAACTACAGAGAGGCCTCCACAGGAGGTTTCAGGCAGGGGATGGATCTAGTTTACATGTAGAACTTATATTGTCCTGTTTCATTTCAAAAGAATGAGGCTTTCCAAAAAGTCTTAGAGGTCTTTTACTCTGTTGAAGAAATGTTTATAAAGCCTTATTTTTAAAATTTCTTCTAATTTTTTCTATCTATTCACAGTTACACATCTAGCATATAGCTGAGTCACACTCACTTCCCAGTTCTGAAAAAAACCCTACCATTGTCTGGATCTACCTTGTATTTGGCATTGAAAGTATACGCTCATTAATATACGTACATTCTATTAAAATATTGTGAAAAACAAAGGAATGAATGAATAAGCATGGAAAGTATTGTTAAAGCTGGGTCCCTGTACCTCTCGTAGCCCATAAAATTATCTTTAGGCACCCAGCATAGAATAGTAATAAATTAAAAAACAAACAAACAAACAAAAAACCACCCTAAACTCTAACCTCTAGAAGCATTACTTCCTCATTGTTATTCATTAGAAATTCCGTAAGGAATGTTATTCCATCAGGAGGTGATGATTTATGGAAATATAAATGTTTTATGACAACTGTTGAATTTTTACAGAGTTGTGTAGGAATCTGTGACTGGGTTCCATTAAAAAAGTTGTCTTCTCTTAAGTCAGTGCCCTTCTCCATTTTCTCTCTTAGTTGGCTACGGGAATTGCTGGGATCCCACTGTGCCTCTTTATACATGGAAGGGGAGATGAAAGCTTGGAAGCTGTTGGAACTTCAGTTCCTAAACGCCTTGGACCCTCCCCATCTTGCTACTCATCAAAGTGTCTTCCCATTTTAATGTATAGAATAAGAGAAACAAAAAACTTGTTGAACCTTTCTACAGCCACCCACCCAAGATCTTCTATTATTCATACCTTCAGGGTGGCTCTTCTGGTGGGTTTCCTGAGGACCATGATATTTTCTCTTTTACACAAAGAATTTGCAATGTGAGGTTCTCCTCCAGTTCATAACAAAGTCAGCTATTCTGAAGTATCAAAGCCCTTTGTGAATTGGAATGACCTTTCCTTGGTTAGCTCCTGCCCTTTAGCAATGGGTGTTGCTGGTTGCTCAAAATTCACATACATGGCCACTTTTTGCAAAAAGGCTATGAGAGTGCAAACTTTCTCCAAAAGGTCTTTAACTTAAAAAAGTCAACCCCGGGCATGAAGAAAAGAGAACAAGTTCTGCAGGTTATTCACCTCTTGGCCTCTTTACTGAAACTGCCAACAAGGAGAGGGGCCGCCATGAAGACTGTTCATTTATCTCTGAAAATAATGTTGAATACCTGTCACTGCTTTGGGAAATGATTGACCTGCTAATGATAGGTTTTATATCAGCAGGTCCTGGAGTGTCATTCTCAAAGTCACTGTGAGGGGTTTGAAAATTGACTTCTTAATGGTGACAATCCTGTGGAATGTAAAGGAATTGCATTGCAGATAAATTTTCTGATGCAAGTGCATTGTCTTTCCTCTACCTAGACTGACACCCATATGCTAAACATGTTGCCAAAAGCAAAACTTAAAGGAGTTATAGTGCTATGACATTATATTGAGCCATATACATTTCATGTCATGTAATAATTTACTTTTAACTTTTTTCTTATGATGGTGAATACAGTTCTCACTGAAAAAAAGCCATATTTACATCAGAGTTAAATTTAAACTTATGAGTATATAGCTTGGCTTAAGAAAAAAAAATGTTAATTTGCCTCTTGTTTTCCAGTTTCATTACAGTCCAAATTTCTTTCCAGAGAAGCTTCTCACAAAGGTCAATAGAAATTATTGGAGATTAAGCATGGAATTTTCAAAAGTGATTACTGCTGGCCTAAGTCTGATCTCACTGACTTCAATGAACTGCCGTTGACTTTAGTGTGACTAGAGCTAGTAAAATGTCAAGAGCTTTTTGGAAATCCAGTATGAGTGATGTGATTATTCAGCTGACAGTGAGACAGGAATAGAGTACAAGACCCTCAAAGTGGGTTATTTCTTTCTCCTGTCCTCTTTGTTTTCTGTGAAGTGTAGATGTTCATTTCTAGGAAACATATCAATGCAATCATGCCAAACAAATAAACAAATATAGGAAGGGTGAAAAACCAAAATGAATGAAATTGAATGGCCAGGAAAAAAAAGGGTTAACAAAGATAAAAATAGATAAAAGTAAACAAATACAAATCCACTGAGATATTGCCTTGGAAAACTGTTACCTAATTTATTTCCTCATTAGCATTTTTGAAACTTAACTAAGCCCAATTTCATAATAAACAAGAAAAATGAATTGCAGATCCCAACTCTGTTTATGTTCAATTTCTATGCTGCGTTTTGTTCCCCCTGAATTAAAGGAAAAAATCTATCTTGTTTGTTCTTGAATTAATATTGTAATCAATGCAACTTTCCATGGTGTTTGCAGTTTGTCACTATTGTTTATTATATACAGTATGATAAAACCTAAAGAACAACCGAGATAGGTATTCCATTGTGATAGGCAAGACTGAGAGGCTGCTCATTCCCAGTTTTGCCTGTTTAAACAGTTCACTTTTAATGACCAAAGCAAGCAATAGATTTAGGGGGCAGGGGAGAAGAATACATATAACACACAAGTTAAGAAATCAATGTCATCATTTGTAGACTTCAAACTATTTTTATATTTTTGGTCAATTTTGAGGGATAGCTGCAATTTTCCAGCAATTTTCTAAAGAAATTCAATGCTTACGATCACTAAGTGTGTCAGATTTTCAGTCTCCATTTCAGTAATTTTTTAATCCATTAGCCAATTTTAACCAATTTCACCAGAGTGATAAAAGTAACAGAAAATACTAAATTTCTATACATTTGAAGAAATTGTTGGCCCAAATACAAGAAGGCACTGCAAGTGAAAACTTTAGTAACGTCACCTCTCATTAAACACCAGGGAATCTACACCAGAAAAAATATAGAGCAACAGCCTGTACCAGAAGAACAGCTTTACTTGAGCAGTGTATTTATTCAGTGATGGTAATTAAAAAAATATAAACCTTTCCAGTCAATGATTTTATTAGATATCACGTATTGCATAAAGATGTAATAGAAATGAAGGTGGGACTTACCCATGGACAGGTAGATACCTCCATCTCTGTAGATCATAGGACCTCATTCCACTTTCAGTGCACAGATATAGGCACCTATAGGATGTTCCTAATATCTAAAATATGACAAAGCAATCACATTCTCAGCACACTGATCTCAGATGACTATACAGCCTGTTTAGAGGAGTAGCTCAGATGGAGAAGCCCATGTTGTAGACATTAGAAGCTTAGCAAAATGAAAACCACTTGCCTATTCTTTTTTGCCTGATAAAGCAGGGTTAGTGTATGAACTTAGTGTGACTGGTTTTACTAATGTGTGGTATTGCACAAAACAAAAACAGAAATTATTTAGTTTTAAGAAGTATGCATTATGTTGGCAGCACGTGCAGCTATCTTTGCAGAGTGAGCCAGGTGGAGGAATGGCTGCATCTTTATGCAGCAGGAACTCCCTGTAAGAGAGAACCAGCTCAGCAATCCAAACTGGAGAAGTCAGGCTGTGTGTTGTACAGATCCCAAATCTATTTTGTTCCCACACCAGCCATATGCATTTTTCATTTATCTGGACACTTCACTTATGGACTATTGGATACAAACTGAAGTTTGTATAGTACAGATGATCCTGCAACAGTTGAACTGTATGTTACAGTTAATCCAGTGTATAAGTATGATCATATTCTTAAACAGGTGCTTGAGTCTATTACACTTACTTCTGTTGTGGCTTTAGGACACGGTCCTACATAGATGAGTACATGTGAGTTAGTAACTTACACTGTATTTACCAATTAAATCAGCTACACCAGCTCCTGATGCAGAAGCTCAAACACCTATCTAATCTTTCCAGCACTAAATCTTTGGGCTGAGATTCACCCCAGCTATACTGCAAATAATTCTCAGTAGGTGACCGATGTTCCTGATACCTCTGGATGTTGTCTAGGATAACTGCACTGCTAGCACGGGTGACTTAGTACCTAATGCATGACAGCATGACACTGTTCTAGAGAGAAGGTTGTGTGTTAAATTGGTGTAGACTTCTGCGTAGAGTTTGTTTGTTTGGTTTAGTCTAATGTATATTCCCTCTCCTGCACAGCTAATCTGTTTCTCCTGTCATGGCATATCTTTTCTCCAATCAAATCCACTAGACCAAACTTACTATAAGCACTGCAAAAATATGTTTCATTTCAAAAAAATCAAAATAGGTTCATAATCCTTTTGCTGAGCTGTTGCACATTAAATGTAGAGTAATTCATTTCCATAACAATGACTTTTACTAAATATAAATAGAATTCTGTTCCAAAGATTTCAAAGCAAATGTGTTTAGGGGGTTTTGTTTGTTTTTTTATGCATAACACAAACATTTGTTCTCCCAAATATAGCAAGTCTACTTACAGCAATCATCCCCTATATGATGCATTTACACTGGCATTAGCCTGTCTAGACACTGTCATCCAAACGCGTTAAAGCACTTGAAAATATCAGGTAATGACTTATAATTACTACCACTGACTGGTTATGGATTTTGTACGATTAATTTTGTTCCTCCTTACCAACCTCATCTCTTTATTAGAACATTTTTGTTATGTATTTTCTTTCAGGCTGCAAATTCTGTGGAATAGAAATTATATCATTTGATTTATTTTTAAAGCATCCAACATAATGTGATTCTAAATATATTTCTATATAATCAGTGCTGTATCGGTCTTAATAATAAATAATAAAATCACTGTGAGATTATTAACCACTGCTCAGGTAAAGAAACATTGACATAAGTAAGAAGGCAACTGCCCTAACATCCTCTACAAATCAAGGTCAGAAATAACCTCCAAACCAAAGTGGATTAAGATTCACTTTCAAGGCATGACAGAAGGATGTGCTTCTTTAAAAGCACTATTAAAAGTTTGACATCATCCCACATACGTAAACAAGGGTGGGTTTCACAGCAGATAATTTCAATTAACTTAAAAGTTAGGCATGTAATTTTCCTTTACAGTGAAGAGTAAACGATGCCCATCTCCCAAAGCCAGTTCCTCCACGCTCTTTCTCCTGATTCCGGAGGTAATCAAGACAGCTCAGAAATTTCATTCAGGGCTTAGGTCAGTTACACACACTGACAACTGTCTATCCAAGACATCCTTGCAGGGCTGACAAATAGGATACAAGACTACTAAGTTCTTTCTGTCCTGCAATATGAGCTTAGCACTTAGGATCCTTTTCCAGCTACAGCCAAAGTATTCTGGGGAATAAAGCTCTGCCTAAGTAGGCATAGCATTTGATCAGAGGAATACCTCCATGGAGTCCCGCAATTTTAGCAACTTGAACTCAGAAAACCAGCTTATATATAGGCACCCTGCAGACAACTAAAATTAGGTAAAATGAATCCCAAATTCATAGTTTTTAAATAGCTATGGTTATATTAAGTGCAAATGAGCCATTGAGCTGGGATCTGCTGCAATTTCTGATCAAAGATTCCAGAGTTGGGCTGGAAGATGATGGCTGCTAAAGTTCAGGAACAGGCTATAAGAGGAGATTGGGGACCTCACACAGGACTTAAAATGGTACACTCAGACACAGATATGTTTCAAGTCTATGTGAAGGAATGTATTTAAGGAGTATAAAACCTTTATGCTGGCACTAAGATTATGCAAACAGGACTGGTTGATATTTTGCATTTTTTTTTACTTTTTTGAGAACTTTATATCAGATTTCCACCCTTGAAAATGTTTTTACTAATTGTAGAAAGGAACTCTTTGTACTCAAAAAATAGATATGTTCCTTGCTCCAAACAGCATAAGGCAGAGATCTGGATCAAGAAATACTTAAAGAGATTATTTTTAAAGAAGACTGAGAAAGACTGTCAGTCTGACAGGCCCTTGCATGTGTTCCATCTGTATGGAATACAGTATTAAGCAGCAAAAAAGTAATACAGATACATGAGAAAAGAACCTTACACATAATAAAAAGACATAACGAGGAGCATTAGAAAGAGACATGGTGTCATTCAGAATGCTAGCCTGATGCAGTCAAATAAAGAGGAGTGGAAGACAGCATTTGGATCTGCCTCAAAGAAGAAGATTTTAAGTCAGCTGCCTGTCAGCAAAAGTATTTTTTTTTCAGTTAAAATGAACTGAAAAATGAGTAAACACCATTCACAAGTGATTTAAAATGTTGGGGGTTGTTTGTTTTCTATTTTTTCCTCTTAAGCGTAATTAAGGTACAAATGTTAAATGTACATTTGTAGGTAATGGGCTTCAGCAAATGTAAAAAAACCAACAACAAACAAATCCATAGATATCTCAGAAAAAAGAATTTGAGGTCATTTTTACCCCAAAACATTTGTGGGTTTGGGGGGGTTTGCTTTTGTGGTTTTTTTGGGGTCCCCCCCGCAAATAACACTTGTCTGGAATTGCTACGCACAAGAAAGAGATTTGTGGTTTTAACACAAATAATGAGAACTCTTGAATTCTTCCTGTATTATCCACTCTGACCATGAATACCTTGAAAAGGAGCGGACACTTTCAAGAAAGCCATAAAAGCTACAAGTCTAGTTTTCTTATGTAAACCACTGTGACTCTTATTGACTTCAGTGGAATTATGAAGATTAGCATCAGCTGAAGATTTGGCTAAACTGAATCTACAGCATATTTGCTTGGTAATCCAAAGATGTGACTGCCTTTCTGTGCATGTAAAGTTAAATAGCTTTGTGATAAAAAAGATCACTACAGGCTCTGAAACTTAGTCCAAACCTGTATAACTAAATATTCGACTGGCTAGTCTGCCGGGGATGTCTGCTGTTGTCGTTCAACATCAGTAAAGTAATTGCCTGTAACTGCAAAAGTAACTAAAGTCACACCTTGGGGTTACAGAGAAAATATACACCTATAGACGAACTTAGAGAAATGCTTCCAAGATGCTGAGAGTAGGAAAATGCACTACACACAATAACGGCTACACTTGGCCCCATGTACTGCTGTCACTGCTGATATACATATTAAAAAAAGGCAAATGAGAAATGACATGAAGTCATAAGAACAGATGTAGCCAAAAAAAGAGACATTTTACAAGTCTTAATTACAGTTAAAAATATTTCTATCATCACCGAGTGAAGAATTTCTGCATCACTGAGATACAATTTTAGTCATCTTATACCTACTCTCACAGAACAGACGTTCCTGATTATTTAAAGGTAGCAGAAGTCATGTTTTCCTAATCCTGGAGTTAGTCTTTCCCCCAACAAATACAGCTGAAATAATAACAAAGCAACCTCATTCCACCCCTACATCCCAGCAGAAAATAAAAATCCATCAGGGTGACAATAGGATTAAACTGTGGGCACTGTTTGCTTGCTAGTCTTCTCCCTCAAATAACTTCCACGTGAGATGGGAAATTAATGTTTCAATAAGTTGGTTCCTGTCGCGGGCCTAACAATAGAGCTGGCAATCCTCTTACTGTGGAGCATTACTTTTGCCTGTATGTCGGCTGGCTAAACTGTTCAGTCACCTTTTGTCTCCGTAGGAGTACAGTGTTTTTGTTGATTTGCCAAATCCCAAATCCTATATTTAATACAATGCCTTGATGTCATGTGAAAAATAAAAACTCTGACTCTCTCTGAATACTATTCAGAAAATTGAAGGGGAGGGGGGAGAAACACAGATTGGAGTTGATATATAGAGATTTCCAAATCCCAAAGACCCAAGCTGTGTCTTTAGGAAGAATGAGGAATGAACAGAATTGCACCATCTCAGGACTAGATCTTAAGACATTACACTTCACCTTCTTTCACTGTTTTTTGCTTGTTTTAATGTAAGACCATTTATTTGCTGCTGACCTATACCAGCTCTGAAGGCCAGTGGAGAAGCAGGACAGAGCCAAGACTATATCTTCTCCTAACTAAACAGATATTCCTATATCTAAACCCAATTTTATTGGATTTTACTTGTTCCTAGCTATTGAATCCAAGCCTGAGTACGTCCAACATATTTAAGCCCGTGAGTAAGGACTATCTATCCTAAGTCTTCATGAAGCAAAGGGCTATACTGACAGAGTACTCTAGAAACCGTGACTTGTGCAGCTATACCTTCATTGGTCTTCACCTGTCTGGCCAAAACAGTGGTAGTTGTGGAGTTCACATGGGGTGTCACGTCTATCAAATCTGGTGGATGCATGTGTGGTAACTGAAGCTTTATTTTCTCTTTCTCTCTCTCTCGCAGTTGACAACAGAAGGCCACAGTAACTGCGCTCCTACTTTAGATGCCTCAAATTGGGCAGAGTGTTCCAGAATCAGAGTCACTGCCATTTAAAGCTGTTCAAAGCAATGCTGTCAGAATGACTGCCTGGTGATGAAAACGACATATTTCAAAATGCCTAAAAATATATTGTTTTCAAGCAAATTTCATGTGAGGAGGAAAACAAATGAAACACAATAATGATGACAAGGTATTCTGTAGCAATATTTTCCACGTGGGATAGTTCTTCTAAAATTTAAAAGTAGCTTAAAATTTCATTGGATTAATGCAATAAAAAAAGTCATATATTGTTTTACTCTGAATGAAATGCTTTGAATTTATGACAGCAAAATATTTGGACTGACCTTCACCTCCCTCATTATTTTTTTTCCAGGAAATTTCACTTTGCAACAGGAAGTTCATTTGTTTGTTCACAGGGTTGGTTTGTATTTTATGAATGGATAAAGAAAAATCACAGTTTTAGATTTCCTATCACACAGAAAAATATGTGTCCTCTCTCCCCAAATCTATCACCATCTCATAATTTTTCTGTGCGAAATTAATATGGTGCCCTCAGTTTGGCTCCCAGTGGACAAAAGCAGTGCTCGGAACTGTCCCAGCATGCAATATTGAGTAAAGATGACACTTTCAGTTGTGTAATATTGGGGTTTACCTTTGTTCCAATAATCTCCCTGAAATCTCTGTACCCAGAATTGGGCTCCATGAGTACGTTACTGCTCACATGGGTCAAAAAAATTCCCCTGAAGTCCAGATAGTAAAGAGAAAGGACCAAAGCAGGTGGGCAAGGCAGCAGCAAAGGTAAGAGAGAATAAGGTCACACTTCAGCTGGGAAATGGTGAACTTTTATTGCTGATTGCGTGACCAGTAGACTTACAGATACTGCGTCTTCATCTGAGGCCATTCCTTCAAGTTAGAGCTCATGGGACAGGAGGAAATCTTGGGCAGTCACTGTCCCGTGATAGAGATAAATGCATGAGTTCAATTACCAGGACTGTCAATCTGCTGCATCTCATCAACACTAAATTTACTTTAAAGAGAGAGGAGAAAAAAAATTGCACGTAATTTATTATACAGAGGGGATAAGGAATGCAGCATGAATCTCAGCCCAAAGAGCAGGAGATAATTTCCAATGTGAATAAACAGAAGGTTTCTGGAGCGGAGGTGCATTCTCAAAGTGACTTTATAAAAGCTTTCTCCTCACTCTAGCCTTCTCCCCTGCTCACCAGCCTCCTTGAGATCTCATGTATCATTGTTTTGTGCACACCGCTTTCCATAAGATGAGTTTAATAGCATTATAAAAGTCACATTGTGCACAAATTGGGAACTTCAGCGCCTCGGTAACTGCTCTGATGCATACACACTTGCAAAGTTTTCAAAGCAGAAATGTTGAAGGCACTTCAAGGCACAAAAACATCCTTGGGTAAATTACTTCCTATTAGTATGTCACATATATCTTGTATATGACTCTGGTTTCATGAAGTGACAGCCGTGCTTGACAATAAAACTTTGTACTCTTTTTTATTTATATTTTTCCTGATTTTTTTTTATTTCTTCCACGTATATAATGTCTGATGCTAAACCACTCATCTTCCTGCTACCAGTGAGACCAATGCTGCCTATTTTGCTTACCAATAAGCTAGACCATTTCTACCCCATGCCTCTGCCTGAAATATTAAGTAATTCTAATCCCTGCTGGTTACCTCAGGTAGCAGAAGGACGCATGGATAGTTTTGAAAGGTGGGTAAGTCTTCAATCCTGTGACCCATTTAACATTAAAAGGGAAGAACATGAAAGTAAAGCTGAGAATCTAAAAAAGACATGTTTCCTTGTCTGGGTAAATTTCACCTTAGATCACAGAATCTCACCCCTTTTTCAATATCATGAAGCTATATAGCAAGAACATAAAATATCAAGCCTTCTGTCTCACCTATAAAGAGGAAAGGATAAGCATAACTTCTACCTGTATGAATCCCTCAAGTTGTCTGCAACCTTTCCTGTTTTCAGATAGTGACCCCTATTGTGAGTAATGTGGTTCTCAATTTTTTAATGAAGAATCCGATCTCCTTTTTTGTTGTGTTTTATGCTTCTTGCATAATGGGACACTGAAACTGGAAAATCAGTTTCAGTTCAGGTTTACAATCTATTTCATTTCCTCATTTCCAATTACAATTTTGGAATATTTTGTTGTTTGCATTTAAGACATCATATGGAGATATTTCACACTTTAGATCTAGTAGTTTAAATGACACTTTTAATGTACTGTTAGGGAATTTTAGAAATATATTAAAAAAAGGGAAAAAATCTGCTTTTTCCACTTTTCTGCCCCGCATCTCATTTATACATCACTTTGAACAACACCTTAAGAAGTTCTGATCTTTTTCATGGCCCCTGCTTAATTTCCAACAGAATGTATTTCCCAAATTTTATGGCTGAGAGAAAGTTGGATTAGATATAGCTAAATTACAGAAAATAGCAAGTGTATCGCACCTACATATTAATCCTGAATTAAATTTACAGTGTCCATTTAACTGAGCTACAAACACTGTTTTCACAACTATGGGAAAGCTTTTCTAAATGGATATGTTTCTAGTTAAGCCTCTAAAATTAGTCACATCTGGACAGAGGAGAGTATGAGAGATGAAGCTCAGCACTTAGTAAATTTTTTGAAAATATAGCTGCAAAATCTTGTCTTTCAGACGTTCAGTAAAGCATTCAAATTTGAGTCTAGGACCAAACTTCACGATTATGTTTCACTTTCAAATATATCTTTTCTATAAAAACCTGCAATTTGGACCCCACTCAAAAACTCATACTAATTTACATTAATCCTAAAAAACCAGATTTCACCAGCCTTAATACCATCACAAATGGACATTTCAAGGAGATACAGTGGTCATGTTTATACTGGCTAAAGGATAAGCAAAGTATACTATCTATATATGCTTTATATTTTAAATGGAGATTTTTAATATTTTAAAATAGTAACAATATTAGAGATCATTAGCACTCATTCAAATCAAGAGTTCAGTTTAGAATTACTGTTACAATGGTATGAACTATTAATATTAAAAAAAAAAAAAAGAAAAAAGAGAAACAACTTCTTTTAAGAACTAGACAGCTATTCAATCCCAGATCTTGACCTGTTGGAATTTTCTTTTTCAAGATTATATGACAACATAAATCATACATAAGACAGATATCTGAATCATAAATCTCCTGTTAAACATACTGGACAATGTAACTTCCTTCATCTAAGCTTCAAAAATTTAATGATGACTCTTGTACCAGAATTTTAGTTCTGATTTAGATAGTGGCTCTCTAAATAAGTCTTCAATAAATTTTTGGAAGGAAGGGAGGAAGGGAGGAAGGGAGGAAGGAAGGGAGGAAGGGAGGAAGGGAGGAAGGAAGGGAGAAAGAAAGAGAGAAAGAGAGAAAGAGAGAAAGAGAGAAAGAGAGAAAGAAAGAAAGAAAGAGAGAAAGAAAGAAAGAGAGAAAGAGAGAAAGAAAAAAAGAAAGAGAGAAAGAGAAAGAAAGAAAGAGAAAGAAAGAAAGAGAGAAAGAAAGAAAGAAAGAGAGAAAGAGAGAAAGAAAGAAAGAAAGAGAGAAAGAGAAAGAAAGAAAGAAAGAAAGAAAGAAAGAAAGAAAGAAAGAGAACGAGAGAAAGAGAAGGAAAGAAAGAAAGAAAGAAAGAAGGAAAGAGAAGGAAAGAAAGAAAGAAGGAAAGGAGGAAAGAAAGAATCTCAGAGGCAACACTAAATCCAGGGAGACTGCAGTGAACTATAAGGCTAAACCTCATCAGAGAAAGCTTTATTCCTAATGGGAGTTGCATTGAAAGGGAATAATTGACTACAGAATAGAAAGAACCGATTCACATTCTTTGAAGTCAAATCAAATTCCTCATCCTGAGAACTTCCATTCACAGATTAAGGGCCAAGTTTTCTTCTGCATTCTGTGAAGTACAATAAATTACCCCAGTACGAATGAGAGGAAAACCTGTCTACAGCCATTTGATTCTTAAATCAAGGAAGCAGAATATTTTTATATGCATTGAGTAGTCTGCTTACCATTTCACTGTAGCAAATCTCTATGTGGCAATTCCTAATCTGTATTTTTCAGCATATTTATACCTATATTCCTCCAAGAGCATTTTTGCTCATTCTAGTAGCACCTCAAGGAATGTGGACAGCAGGGTTAGTTCTTCTGGGTCTTTCTTACTCTCTCTTCTGATAAGAACAGTCTAATTTTTTAACTGACTTTTATATCAAGGCAGTGTGAGTTGTTTGTAAGAACAGCAGAAGGAATCACAAAGTGCACTTGACACCCAGAGTGGAAAGTGTTATGATTTACATAATAGCTCTTTCTCCTTAGAGAAATTTGTTCCACAATCACAGTGTGGTTTCTAAAAAAAAGTCCTGTCTTCAGTACAATAAACACTTCACAATATGAAGTCTCTGTCTTCACTGAAGACAGTTCCTTCCTTCACAAGAAATCTTTTTCACTAATTGGTTGAGGGTGTTTATTAATCCGCAGTTTACCTTTCCAGAATCTTTGAAGTAAGGTTCAAAACTGAACTTGACCTGATGTATGTAAGAAAATGAAGTGAAGAAGAGAGAATGGCACAAATTTCCTTCCAGCAACAAAAGGATAGATGGTGGTGGTGAGGCTTCTCTATGAGCATAAGTGGTAACTATCAAAAAAGAGTTGATTATATATTCTTGAAACAAGGCAGAGTCTTACCTCCTTTAACTTGCACAATTTCCTGCACTGACTTCAACTGGACATCCTGAGGTATGGGACACCGCTATGTGCAAGCACATCGAAATCTGGGTCAACGCATCACAGGAAAGAAAAGGGAGACAGTTGTCTTGAGTGAAGCCAGAACAACATTACCAAGCACTGGTCTTTGGGAAATTCAGTTCTTTTCCTACTGTTTGTGTAGCCTTTGATGATACAGGCTCACCTTTGCGAAAGACATTTTGTGGCAGATGCTTCAGATCACTGTCCTTAAAATCCAGACATTACAGCCAGCTGGAAGTCTTCAGTGACCTCTTCCATTGAAGAGCGAAATAAATCAGTGACAAAGTGCTAGAATCATTGCAAGAACAAAAGATATCCCTCCCTCCTGCAGTCTGTGAGTATTTTAACCCCTTTAGATGAGATTCTTGTTTCCTTAAGTGGTCCTGTAAAAGTTAGACATCTAAGTCTAAGCCAGCTATTTAGAGTCAACATAAAGAAACTTATATCTCCAAAAGGGGAGTCCACCTCATCCTAAAACAGGCTTCTGGAATGAGCCAGCAGTAGTGCCCTCTGCATTACCAATATCTGTCTTTTGACTATAATGGATGGTGAAGGCACCTCATATCTGTGAATTTTAGACACTGAATTTATATATGAGGACTTCCACATTATGGTATTTCAGCTTTAATTCCTGCAGAATTATTATTCCCTCTGCCATCAAAGATAGGCAAAGATGAAGACCACGTATTCAAGTCTTACCTCTTACAAGCACTTGGCTAGGTAACATAATCACAATATGAGTTGAGGACTGATTTGAATGGAAAAAAGACTTATGTTGGTCACCTTAGTTATTATGGAAAAAAGGTACTATAAACATAAAGCAATAATATCAATCTCACTTTTATGTTCACACACACACACACATGCAAAGAAAAGGAAACAAGGTAAATTTGGTCTCGGTTTACGTAGATGGATAATAAGACTTTCAATTATTGTTGCATTATTTGTTAGTATGTGGATGAAAGATTAGGTGACAATATGCAAAATATATTTTCTGCATATTATAATATTTAGTAATGTCATTTGATTTTTTATATGTTTCATTAAATTGTTTTGTGGCTTTATTATCTACCCAGATGCACAGCTCAGAAATACAATTATTCAGATTTAGAAGCAATAAAATTTGGCATGCATTTACTTGTATTCGGAATTCCTGCATGTTAAAGAGAAATTACTGCATTCTCCCCACATAGCTCTGTTCTCATGCTTTCGCCGAACCATTCATTAGATGGAGCATATTATAGAAAATACACCATTTATGTTAAAGAACCCTCTGATAACAGATGTATTTGTACAAAGCTAATATTTCAATATATCATAGCTTTTTGATCATGACTATAATAGAAGTAAACCTATACACATTTTCTGTAATGCATATCTGTGTTATATGGTTATTTGGGGGGGGGGAGGGAGGAAATGGGTGCTATAGATTATATGTTGTAAGAAAAGGCACTCACAGACAGAGGGTGACAATCTTTTGAAAACATTATTGAGTACAAAACAAATTGTTCTGTTTTATAATAAATGTTTTGAGGTTGCATTTAAAGGCATGTCTCGTAGCTGAAGCACAGGGAGTTTTGCTATGGACAAGTTGTTCTAGTTTTGTTTTGCCTTTGAGATGTTTCATAAATCAAGCACTCAAATATACAACACAATGTCCCAAAGTTGTCTCCTGTCCCTGTAGTTGTGACTGAATCTGTTGCTGATGGATAACAGGGCAGAGAGTAAGTCAATGGTTGTGTCCTAACAAGAGAGGTTTCAGCAATGGTGTCCACTGTTCTCTGTGAGGCCACCCACAAAACCTTTTGTCCCTGTTTAGACCTCAAACAATGGTCCTGGGCAATAGTATCCCACATTCGGTGGTATAGACATACTAGGCTGAACTGAGCCTTAACTACTTATGAATGTACAAGTAAATACGCTAAGGAAAGGGTGTTACTGCTCCACTTGCATCCCTTTCCTTTCACTCAACTTTCCAGCAGGAGCTGCAATACCACCGTTGAGTAAGAACTTTCATTCATCAATGCATTGGTCCTCACAACATCCCCATAACCTGGCAGAAGAGAGTTAATGACCTCCAATTTGCTGACCAGGTCTTGGGATGCCCCCGCTGCCATGGTCCCCGAGCATTAACTCTGTACTGTATCAGGTCATGCTGCCTCTTATCGGCTCACTCTTGGTGGTCAGCTGCACTTTAAGTAGAAAAATCCACATTTGGCATTTAGGGAGTTCCCAAAGGCATTCTCATGGTGCCTCTCATGGTTCCCAAAGACCCTGAGCTCTTTGGTCCTTCCCCTATGACAGCAGGACTCTAACATGACTTGTGTTATTGCAGATGGATGCCCTGAAGTTACATGTCTCTCACGGACTCAGCTGTCTCCCATCTCTATCTACTCATCACATACATAGGCAAACTGTATCTTTCAAGTGTTTATGTGAGTAGAGACAAGGACAACTTGTACAACTGTAGTTTAGGCTTCGGGTAACTGAGGCACAACATGGACATCCCCACGAGACTGTCCCTAGTGATGTGAAAATCTACAGGGAATCAGCAACTGAGGATGCATAAACTGCTTATTCTTTCTAACACTTCATCCTAAAAAAAGACAGGTCTGCAAACAGCAATATTGGTCTGAATATCTGTATTTTGTAAAAGCCACAGAGCTGGTCTTTCCTTTTCTTTTTCTGCTGGAATTATTAAAATGCAGAAAACTATTATTTTTAATTTTTTTAATGAATAACTTCTGCTTGAAGGTTTCTGATTAGGACTTAAGAGCTTTATTACTTGAATGAATTCAGCATAATCTTTTTTGCTTAAATTTTCACACAAAATGCAGATCACTTTACTTCCTATTTCTGCAGAGGTATAGAATTTCTATTTCTTTAGCCTAATGGATAGAATTTCAGGCAATTATATTGTTTATATTTCACAGGCCAAACTCTAGTTATTTTTTTATGCTAATTTTGAATAACTCTATTGAATGCAAAACAGTTACACTGGATTTACATTACTATAAATGGCAGTTGGTCCTTAAATACATGTTGGTCCTTAAATGACTACAGGGATTTTGGATTACCCAATGGATTTGGAAAACCACACTCAATAATTCTGCTAAAAATATCTTTATTCCTGAGGCCATTTAATATTTATGTACTTGTTTCAAGCTTGTTTCTAAAGACTACAATGATTTATTATGAACCAACACACAATAAACTATAATAAAGAGCTATTAGGTTTGCTCATGTTTAGCATAGAATCAGTTCGAGGTATCTGAGAATCTTCCTCTGTTAAAATAAGTATGTTCAATACAGTGGAGAAATCTGACTTGATATAACCGAGGCTTGCAGGACAGACAACCAGCTGCCCTGGTTTGACAGATGCCACTGATCTTTGCCCATCATATTTTCCCTCCATAGGACTTCCTCTTTCCTCTTCTCCCTCCAAATACTTTATCTTTTGAAACTGGGGATAAGTCCTACCAACACTGAAGAGAAAGCAATCTCTCTCCGTCTTTCTTGGCACACAGTTGAGTTATTTTACTCAAGGAGGAATGTTCTGGGTGTTTCTAAATTGTAAGAGAAACAGATGCCTGTCATTTTTGTAAGCTTTTCAGTTTATGTATTATAGTCTTTTCATTATTAATTGAAGAAAAGTCTGAATAGCTCTTAACTTCTTCAAACCATGGATCACCTCTTTCAATGTCTCTGCAGCTTTCCTTGGACAAGTACATTGTCTCAAGGGAGAAACAGCCTTGCTCTTCACACATGCATCAATTCTCCACTTACATCATTAAACATTCTCCCATTTACACAAGATAACTGAGTGAAGGTTGAAAAAGACCCTTAACACAGGGACCATAAAGTTCTAGAAATCTTTTTTTTTTTTTTTAAGAATACTCTCAACCTAAATTCCAGAGATTCAGAAAAATATCATACTGATGCTTGACATTTAAACTGAAGACATTAAAATCCAAGCACTCCCAGGTTCCCAATGTGTTTTCTTACTGATGAATGCTGTCTTTCAGTAACCACAAATGTCTTTAAATTTTCACTATGTTTTATCTGTCCTATTTTGTTCTCCATCAAGAAAGAAATGTTAGTCATCACTCTATCAACAACAGAAAAAAATCGCTAAAATAAATAGAGGCCTTGATATATATCAGCTGGTGTTATTCTTGTTGCAAGTCAAAAGAATATAATTTCCACAAGTTTGCTCAGACTCATAACTTCTCATGCTCAGAGATACAGCTGGAGTTTTCAAAGCCACATAGTGCCATAAACCCTGTCACTGCCACAAGAGGAGAAACAGCACGGATCATCAGCACCTGCACCATGTATACCCACTTCCCTCACTTTGAAGGCAGCTACAAGATCTAAACTGGTTCAACCAGAAGGAAGTGTTGTGGTTCATCCTGAGGTGTTTGAGCCAGGTAGAGCAATCACGGGGAGAAACTCTCCAGCTTCAGGCTACACAGTAAGACCTCATGGCCATAACTAAGTTTGCAGCCTATATATATGTGAATTAGTATTTCTGAATTTCTACACTTCTGAGAGGGAAGACTTAGCAGAGGCTTATATGTCATTAACCAATAGGACTTACAAAGTTCTTACTTCCTGTTATTGATATATATCTGTGTGCACTACATTTTTTGTTTTTCACCATGTAAGTATTCACAACAGTCAAGCAGGAAAAAGACCTCAGTAAAAAGCAAGTATTATTTCATCCTTTCTTCATATTTTTTGCTTTCCATGAAGTCACACAAGCAAAAGATTTATCATTTAGCAGAAATCTCTGATATATGGCTATTGAATTATCTCGGGGCGGGGGGGAGGGGGCGGGAGAGAGGAGCCCATTTATCTTTGGGCTTAAAATTCAATACATTTGTAAAGTCATCCAGAAGGTATAAGCAACTTTGGATTTGCAAGAAGCCACAAAGAAGCTCTTGGAACATGGCTGAACTTCATGGCCATTACGGCCCTCAGGAAAAAGCTTCTTGTTAAAGATGCTAAAAGAAAAGCTGAGGCAGCCTTATTACCTTGAGACTGCTAGAGGGAGTAAAGGGACAAATGAGGATACTGAGGAGAATGAAATATTTCCTTTTTTATAGGTGTTTCGAAGCTGAAGAGAGATACAAAAAGAAAATGTATCCTACTATCCTTAAAGAGAAAAATAACAGTAGCTAAGATCAATGCTAAATTTTCTTCTTGGGAAACAGAATGTGGCATGTGTGTCTATGAGAAATGCCATATATCTGTGCATATTCAGGGTATTTTTCTGGAGGCTTCATTCCCACACCCTACCACTTACGTTGTCTCCAGCACCTGACCCAACTCACTACAACCAAGTCACACACAACAGCAGAGATTTCTGAATAGCTGACAGTCACAGTTCTGGGATGGGACACTAGAATAGCATAACCAAAGGCTTTGGGCCGCCTTGAAAGATTGTCAACACAAAGACAAATACAGGGTTTGATTCAACATGGTGTTCAAGTCAACCACATAAGTCACCACTAGTCATCCTATTGCAAAAGAAAACGTACAGATTAGCAATATAGAAAAGTAATCACCAGTCTAACTATCCAAACCAGTGCCAGGCAGAGATGCCTTCTGGATATTTGGTGCAAACCTCAGTAAAAAAAGTGCAGACACAACATATTCATTTAAAAGGGCCTGTCTGTAAGATGCTATGTCAGTAAGCCTAAAGTGCAGTTGCTCAGGGAGGGCACTACTAACGATTTTTTTCAGCAAGGTGAAAAACAGAGGTGAGCAGCACAGAGTTCATCATAGTGATGCACTTAAATGGAGAGTAAGGCTTTAGTCTTTGTATATAGATGCAATAAACAACACATACTTATTTATAGTAGGCTGTTATTCTTCATGTTGCCATTTTATCAATGTGTAAACATCTCATGGCCTCCCACGACTGTGCTGAAAAAATATTTTTGGGGGTTTGAAATGATTTGGAAGCTAAAACCAAATTTGGCAGTCAGCTAAAACTTCAGTCCCTCTCTCCAGAACATTTCCTGGAAGTACAAAGGAGCACAGTGAAGAGGTTTCGTCTGAGCTTATTCTTTGATTTAGCACAAAAAAATGCCTACAAAATCCATATTGTACTTGTTAAAGCAACAGCTCAGAACAAGAACTTACACCTCTGGGGAGGTAAAACATAACATCCCAGTCCTGAGGAGACACCACCAGGGTGGCTGAGATGCCTGGTGATGAGCACATAGGATAAGAGTAACCAGCCTAGATTGCTTTCCATTCATCCCATTTCATGGCTTAGACGTTGCAACTAAGTCTGGGGATCTACTAAAGCCAGTTAAGAATTGAAAAATCTAAGAAAAAAACTAAAGACCTATAAAAAAAAGTATGCTAGACAAATACAAATTGACATTTAAGAAGTTGTCAAGACTTGCTGTACATGCCAAAAAAATATAAACTCAGTCCAAGTCAAAAAAAACCCAATGTCGGTGGCTCCGGGAAAAAAAAAAAAAGCTCTCTGGAGCAAAGCCGACATAGGTCTGACTATGCTGACAGGAAAAAAAAATGTACTTGTTCTAGAATATTATTCTCACTTCCATGAGAGCTTACTAGGAGACACTATGGCTAAACAGGTAATCAGGCATGCCAAATCTATTTTTGCTAAGTATAGTACAACTGCCATCTTAAAGCCTGACAATGGGTTACAGTTTAGTAATTTACTGATGGGAATTAGTTGTCTCAAACAG
This sequence comes from Chionis minor, assembly GCA_013398295.1. Classification (NCBI taxonomy): domain Eukaryota; kingdom Metazoa; phylum Chordata; class Aves; order Charadriiformes; family Chionidae; genus Chionis; species Chionis minor. Next base: position 288,923 of record VZSF01009307.1, on the reverse strand, counting down.
TAAAGATGTCCCAAGCTTTCATCCTGTGGTTTAATGAAGCTAACACCTTGGGAAGACCAAGCAGGAGACATTTGCAGACAATGGGGCCAGGGGCCAGAGTGGAAATGAGACATTTTGCCGCAGAACACATTACATGAGCACCAAGCAGCAAAGCACCATGTTCCCAAAAAGGAAGGTCTCCCAGCCTCTCAGCAGCAACAGCCCAAGTTAATGGAGTCAGTCCCAGACATGATGTGAGATTCGTAAAAATAGCACTAGTGAACAAACATGACTCCTGAAGAAAATCTCAATAGCACTGATATCTCAGGAGAAAATCAGTAATTTAAGGAACTGGAGAGGAATCAATTAATTTTAAATTGTCAGTGAAGTGAATAGGATGATCAAAGATTTTTCTGACTGCATGTCATGTGCTTATATTTTATAAAGTTATTCTTATTTTTTGGCTGGGAAAGGAAAGCAGAACCAGTGTTAAGAACTACAACTTTCAATGGCATTCATGGGTATTGATTTATTCTGCCTTAGTTTCCTAACATTAAGGCCAAAATCTAAATAAGTCAAACAAGATCTGTTTCTGGTCAGTAGAGAGAAACAGCCACTTTCACAGGCTGCTCTGTCACACATCAAGTTAGGAACCTAAGCCTGAGCAAAGCTTTTTCTCTCTCTTGAGGTCTCTGTCTCCCCATGATCTATACAGGGAATCCAAACGGGAGGTCAAATTTGGGTGTCTAACTGTTTCACATTTAAGCTCAGGGGAACTCAGCTTCAAGGATAACATATGAGTAACGGTATCCATAGTAGAGGGTTGTTTTCAGTGGCCTTAGGGGTCTTAGTAGGAAACCTTTTTATCACTTCACCAAGGACTCCTACATGCTACAGGAGTCCTGTCTATCACGCTTCTGTGACATTGGATTGATTTCCCTGAGAGTCTCTTAGTTTCAAGAGTTATTTTCAAGGTCCCAGGTTAATTTCCTCACTACTTTTATTTCCGCACCCCTTAGAGTTCTTCTTTGCAACAAACTAAAACCTAGAGAACAAAACCAGGGACAGGACATCTGCATTTCCCTTGGGTTTCATCTGTTCCCTCATGCATGTGGCTATTGGCTACAACTCTGTGCATATAAGATCAGATTGCTTTACATAGTGTCTACCTCAGCATTAATGCTCAGATCTGCAGTTTTTGTGCCCTCTGAAATGCTAAAGTTAGAGCACTCTCAAAAAGCAACTGGGTGGCTGCAGGGACTGGTGATAATGGCCTTGATTTCTGCATCCCAATTTGAATCTAGTCCATGGTAGATAGCAAACAAGCATTGCTACCATCTGATGGTTGCTTGGGGAAGTGAGTTCAAATGCTGCAAATGTTCATCTCGGAAAAACCACTTCTCCCATTGCATCAAGAAGCACCATGCTGGCAGCTTTCTTGCTTGTAACAGAAAAGCTTCACAGGTTTAGATTTTATTTCCAGCTCCTCTCACATGACTTTAAGGAAAACACGCAGCATATATTAGTAGAACAGAAAACTGCAGTCTTTTATAAAATTAAATAGTTGTGTGAGGGATGGAGGTGTATTTTTAACTTAGATTTTTTTTCCTATGAAATTTATAAAATCATTATATTAAAAAATATTTTAATAACAAAGTTAAAAGGTCATTATTTTCATAAAACATGTTAACTGGGGGGGAAGCTTTTTTTTTTTCTTTTAAAAAGTTTTTTAAGACATTTGTCTTCCTTTTCAGTACATGGGTAGAACAGGATTTACTTTAGAACTCTTCAGTGTTTTGATTGCATGTCCTATATAGTCCGAATCTGAGACACTGAGACATTAGAGTTTAAATTTGCAGGTACTGTACTGAGATGACCAGTACCTGATTTTTCAGTGTAGCTCAGTTTATATTGTGTTTTTCATGTTCAAAATCCAACTATAGTGAATACATCAGTCCCTGAAGACTCAGCAGTTTTGTCAATGAACATAATTGCCCTCCTTGCATGTATTTTCTGTCCGCAGTGGCTTCTGCACCCAGTATAGCATCCATTCTCAGACCATTCTTGTCTTCTTGTCCCACAACCTTTTTTTTTTTTTTTTTTTTTTATTAGATCCACCTTCCTATTTCCTTCTGCCGTTCAGTCCAGACCATTTTTGGTTTCCACTCTTTCCCTCCCATTGTTATCTAATTGTAGTTTCTTTTTCCTTTTTCATTCCTCCTCCTCTCTTCCTCTTTCCTTAAAAATTATTGTCCTGAGCTACTTCCACCATTCTCAAGACAAATCTTCTCTTTTCTACATTTGTACCACACAATTTCCTCATCTTCTCCAGCAAGACCCATCTGATGACAGTAGAAAGGAGGGAGGACCTGAGAAAGTACAGGAGAGACATTGCATTCAGGAACAGAAATGGTGAAAGTGTTGCAGCCCCCAGTGTTCAGCTGTAATTGGAGCTGAAACTGAATTTAGCAGTTGAAATTTAAGATATCTCCAAGAGCTTAGTGATCTTGTGAATTGTGAATTTTAGAGGCCTTTACGTCAGTCAAGTCCTCATCACAGCAAGGGGCACATCTCCAAACCAAAGGCCATTGTCAGAGATCTTGAATCTTTGCTGCAGAATCTTCGATTATCAGAGCTTTAGAGCTTAATTAACAAAATATTGCCAGAAATTTGTAGACAGGACAAGAAATGTATTTTCCTCTAGTCTTGTTCTCCAGAAAGGCCACTGGTTTATGGTTTTGGGGTTTTGTGTTAATCTGTTGTTTTTTTCTTCCTACAAAGACAAGTAAGAAACCAAGATGTCAAAGCTGTAAGAAACTGGACAGAGGACTTTATACTGCGAAGTGTCATGAACCTGAGAAGGAAACAGAGCAATAAGAGCTGCTTATCTTGGAGAAAATTATCTACTTTTTAGAGGTGACAAGATCCCACAACATCTAATGACTCCATTATCTGGGATTATTAACTGCTTTGCAAAATGACAAACTCTCCACTTAAGGAACATTTAAAGTCACACATCGTCATGGTTTGCATCGTTTACAAATCACGTAGTTTAAAAATCCTACCTATTGAAAACACTGAGACTTCCATATTGCCCACAAAATAGACAAATGTACGAGTAGTTATCAGGAAATGGACATTTAATGTGGTGCTACAATAAAAATCCTTTTTTTTTTTTATTTCTTATGCTGATTTTGACACCATTTGGAAAATAAGAAATATATACAGTGTAAATTCATTGTAAAATTAACATGTACATGAAATTTCATTTAAAGTAAACTGACGTGTATTTTTTTACACAGGTAATGATTTGTTCCTGGAGCAAATGCATTTATTTATAAGTTAAATAGTAAAAGGCATAGTCATTGTAGTGTATTCCTTTGCTTTTGTATATCTGGATTTTTGTGCATAATCTGAAAGGTGTCATTGCTTCACAGTTTGTTACAGAGTGGTTGTACTTGCCGTAATGGTACTTATGCGTCTTATAATGTTTTAGTATCATTATACAGTTTTAAATTCTTTTCTCCTTATGAGGTCAAGAAACCTTTTTCTCCATGTTCCAGAGAGGGGAAATTTAGACAAGAGAAAACTTAATGACCTACACATAGTCATACAGGTAACACAGAAGGTAACTGAACAGGGTTTTCTCTGTAATCTGCCCATAGCAATATGGACAATAATTGTTCTCTGCTCCATAAGTCCTAGAAATAAAGTGAAGTGTTCACCCACTAGCAGGGCTCAATGTTTTTCAGGAATGCAGCAATGTCCTCACTTACTGGGTGCCACAGCTTGAGGTATTAGACTGTAGTTCTATTATGGAAAAGCTACAGTCACTGTGCTGAAACCTACAGTTATTACACACAGACTAAAGCACGGCTCCTAAGGTCCTCACACCTACTAGTACAGGAGTTACTGGAAGAGCCATCATTGCAGATGTCATGTGCTGTAACATCTTCTCTACACTACAGTCAGATGATAGAGGGTGACATAGAGAGGGGTAATCAAGGCCAAATACAAAATCATTCCTATTTATGTTGATATGTGAAACAGAATTTAACAAAAATAGAATCCTAATGAGAAAATAACAGAATGGAATATTAAAATCAGGGCCGTGGACATAAATATGTCGCTACCTGGTTGAGCTATACCTGTCCTGTTTGCCATCAAAATAAAGACTGAAGGAACTGGTGCAGTTTGTCTAGAAAAGAGAAGACAAGCAGGAGGCAAGGTAGTGGTTCCTCAGTTCAAGAACTGTCAAAAGTGGTGTGATAAATTATTCTTCAGACTCACTGTGGATAGGCAAAGAAGGCATGGACTTAAATTACTGCAAAAAAGATTTAAATTAGACACCAGGAAAATGGTTTTTTGATAGCGAATAATCAAGCAGCTGAGTAAATTTTTTTGGAAAGTGTGTACTAACATCTCCATTGCTGGAGGCTCTTTAAAACAGTCAACAAGTATCAGGCCTTCAATAGGCAGAAAATCTTACTTAAAAGTACAAAGGTATAAATTACTTAATGATTCTACATCCACTACAGTCTAACCTTGAGGAAGCTCTCACATGTTACTAAACAAAGTCAACTTTTTGTTTCTTCTTAAACAGAAACTCTCCATAACATACAAAACCGCGAGATAAGTGTGTTCCAGAAACCAGAAAGGATGACTGTGCTTTATCAAACGGTAGCTAGTTGCTTCATTATTCTGCCTCCAAGCTACTGTTCTCCAAAGTAAGGACCAGCAAAAAAATAAAATAAAACATCCAGTTCTGTCCTGGTTTGAGGTAAAACAGGACCAATTTTGTTCAGTAACTCTGCTTTCTAACTAGGCCTCTTCTAACTGCTGAAATTAACAGCATATTGTGCAGAAAACTGCTCTTTCTCAGAGTGATAAGACCCATGTTTATAGCTGATGCCAAGGCATGGTATGCAGAGAGGCCCTTGCTTAGACTTACTGCGATAACGACCAAGGCCAGCCAACCTTGATATTTGCCCTGTTGGAGGGTTGGAAGCAGAGAAGCATAGAGGGGTCCCATCTGTGGGGAGGAGCAGACAGGACAGGTGATCCAAAACTGACCAAACAGTGTATTCCATCCCATCTGCATCATGCTCAGTATAAAAGCTGAGGGATCAAAGGCTCAGCATCCCGTTGTTCCGTTGTTCCGTTGTTTCAGTTGTTCCGGTTTTATCCGTTTCCCGTTTTACGGCTTCACCTTCTTCTCCGACTTGCTTGGGCTTTTGCTCTTGCTGGGACTCTTGCTTTCCTTCTTCAATGGCCGGCGTCCGAGGAGGACTCCATCGGTTCGTCTGCATGTGATCCCAACCCGTGTGTTCCTGGATCCAGTTCCCTTCCGTCGCTGAGTCCAGTCTGGGACTTCCCCAGTGCCTGCTGCTGATGTGATTGTCATCCTGGGAGCTTGATATGGTTTTGTATATATTCCATTATTTTCTTTTGTTATTTTATTCTTTATATTTCATTAAAGTAGTTTAGTTCTTACTAAACTAGTCTCTCTTCTTCTCTCTCTCCTGCTTGGCAGGAGAGAGGGAACATCTGTCGCTTGGCTTGCTTGGGCCAATCCGGCCCAAACCCACGACAAGTTCCAAGTAATAAAATGATCTAGTAAACTGAAGACCTAATTTAGAATATATTCATAAGAATTCAAGGCTAGGATATTTGAGGCAAAAATAGAAGCATTCTCTTCAATGATTTATCAGATTGCTTTAGAGAGACAGGGTAGAACATACATAGTGATGTAGTAAGTGAAAACTTACGTAATTGTTGACATGTTGCATTTTAAAGAGTAGTGGCACCATTTGCCCTCCTGAATTTTGTATCAGTACTTCCATGAGCACTTCTCAACACAGATGTGACTTTGGTGGGCATGGGAAAGGCATGACCTCAGTTCTTCCCTTGACCTAGAAATGTCAGGGTTAATCTGATCTTCCACTTAATATCTAGGTTGCCTGCCCTCCTTCCTGGGAGTACAGCTTTGAAGACAAACACTAAACAACTGTGATTTAACCATTAAGATTTCAATTCAAAATTCTCAGCTGCTGTCTTATCCTTTATTTGTTAAATTCATAAGTTCTTTATGAATGTAAGTCTTATTTTGATTTTTACCTACTTCATCAAGCCCCTCACATTAGGGGTTATCATTTCACGAGACTAAAGTAGCCCCATAGGAGATAGATCTCCAGTAGCACAGCACAGCAACCTTCTTCCAGTAGAAGAAATAGAGTTGCCTGGGCACATTACTTTAAGATGATTATGAACTACCAGATAATAAAGTTGTTAGATGATGCTTCACACTACCTAAAGCAGTTTAAAAACTTTGGGAATTTTTTATCTTAAACTAATGGTCTTAACTTCCATCTAAGTTGCTCCTTTGCCATTTGAAAAGTAGTTTGCTATTACCCAAAGTGAGAACACAAGTGTCACTGGAAGTCAAAAGCCTTGTGTTTTCAAAGCAATTGGAACCGTCTGAATATTTGAGCAACTAGTAATTAAATTTCCTCATTGTAGATGCACAGAGCAGACCTCTGAGACTTCTGAAACTCTTTGCTAACAGCCTTCAACTTTTGGGAAGGCCTTTAGTCCAAACCTAAGTATGTGAGAACGTTTCTTTCGTGGCTCCCAGCAACATTACAAGAAGCAATACAATTCCTGTTTCAAGTCTGGGATTGAAACAGGTCTTCTGCCAAATGTTGTTTCCACTAGTTTGAAAAGCAAGACTGAAAGAAAATGGTTTCTGCTGGTTCTGCCCCCCAGCATTTAGGATGTTTCTTGTGGAGCCTATTTTCTCTACAAAAAACTTCGACTTTCTAAAGAGTCAGAATAGGCCCATTTGAAAGAACTGTTGGTAGGGACCAGGAAAGAAAGGAATGTCAAGGGATGTTTCATTACTTATAAATGTTAAATCTCAGTGCCACTTGGGACTCTGCAGCACTCAGTATCTTCTGCCCATATTTTTTCATTGGACAGATAGCTGTGTTGTGCCTTTACCTTTTCTCATCTTTTCCTGAATTTTCTCACTTGCCCTACCTGAGCCCTACAGTAGTATCCAACACCTCAGATGGATCAATAACTTTTGAAACCCTGACTTATGCTCTCCCACAGCTCTCAAACGTCTGTCTTTGGTGAGTAGTTCTCCATCATTGAGTCCCACCTAATCTCATCTTCTACAACCTTGTAATTCATCAGATATTGTTTATTCCTTTCACTGTTGTCATAGGATTCAACCAAAAGAAGAACTTCACTGACATGTATGAACAGTGCAGGAGAGTTTCTGTCACTGAAAAAGTTTATAGTCAACAAGAGACAAATAGTGGGGGAAACAGTATTTTTGTCATATTTTACTGAGGTTGAGTGGGAACATCAAACTATTGCCTTCTGTTCACACAAGAAATTTCTGATGTATTTAAAATACTCTGTACCCTTGCCTAGAGCCTAAAATCACCTTCCATTTCATCAAGGTTTTGTATTATGCAAAATACATATATTTAGAAGACACTTATATTTTAGAAGTTCCATTTCATTTTCCAACCTTTGACTTTAAACAGATTCATTTATTTGCTGGTTTTTTCCAGTTTCCAAAATGGTTTGCTCTGATTTCATGTTGCCAAAAAAAAAAATCCATAATCACCTTTGCATAAAAATTGATGCATGCTCTTAATTTGCCTGCATCCTTTGTGCTTTGGCCACTAGAGGGTAGCACAAACAGCCTCCTGGAGACAACGTCCAAGTACCCCCAGGAACGCTGCGAGGGAGAGATGAGGCATAGCAGGGTGGTGAAGCAACAGTGTGGGGCTGTGAGCAAAAGAACAAAGTTCACTCCTTGCCTCTGCTCAACTCTACAGTGAAGCCACTCCTGAACTGACTGTATCTAGATTTGAATGACCATGCCCATTAACCAAGCATAAGTGCAGTCTGGGGGAGGTAAACAAGCCTACATATAAATTTATATTAAAGATTTTCAGCAGAGGTTGGTTTTGTTTAAATGAACAACTGTGTCTTTAACCCTTTGAGCAGCATATGTGTGGACCTGCATGACAGTGCACAGAACACCGATTGTAATGTTTACAGAAACAGACTCTGGAGAAATTCAAAGACTGTGGAAATAATCAGTGACAAATTAAAAATAAATAAATAAATAAGATGAAGAAGTAGGTGCAACAGTGTGCCTCTGTAAATTCACATGTACAATAGCCTGGATCCTCTGAACTGTTTAGAAATCTTTCTCCCACCAATAACCCTTTGACTTATAGGTCATATAAGTGCCACTTGACTTTGCCTTAAGAAAGTCATTACATTTGAATCCAAGAGTTTCACTGGATGGAAGGTTTACTGGCCTACCTAACCCAGGCCTGGAGCATAACCCAAGACCAACAAGAAAGACAGGAGATAGATGCTCTGTCGGTAGAGAAAATTTCATGTGCAGAGATCTGGTCTAATAATTTCCTACCTCCTAATGAAAATGAAAAGCAACAAACTGTAATATCCAAGCTAGGATTCTGGCTTCCTTGGCTGTCCAGAGCAGAAAAGAGGGTGGAGAAGCCAAGTCAAAGAACAGCAGAGCTATTGTGCACACTGACCTGCAGGTATCACATAACCTGTAGCTGCTGTACAGAAGCACAGAAGACAGCAGCAAAATACTTAAGGAGTAATCCAGTACAGAACAGGATGCAACAGCTGAGGAAGGCCTATTATAAAGCAATTTTCTTAAAGTCTCTACAGTAGGCCAATGAACTGGGAAGAAAAAAAAAGAAAAGAATGACAGACAGGAAAATTATATAACAGGTTGTAGATCATCAGTGTTTTGTTTTTTTTCTTCTCAGAAGCAATGAATCTGGTAGTAAAATCAGCAGAAAAGCAGTGTATAGCAGTGTACAGGTCCACTGATGGCAGGAATAAAGCAGACCCGGGGGAAAGCCTAAATGGACAATAATTGCAGGTTATTATATACTATGCTACAGTGCAACGGAAAGCTGGTCAGCTATTAGCAAGGTTGGAAGGAATAATCAAGAGGACAGAGAAGAAAGTTTATAATCTTTCAGATCCAGCAAGGTGGAGGTAAGGCTCTGGAGCTGAGACATGGGCAAAGAAACCAATGATATGGAGGGGGAACATTATACACCGGGGTTCTATGTCCACTGGTGAGGAAGAAATTTATTGGAGTTTCTAAATTTTTTTTTTTTTTAAGTCACAGCGGCCTACGTAACAGGAACTGAGCTGGGGTGTCTAGGTTGGGTGCAGAGGTGTTCTAGGTTAATTTTAAAGAATATTAACAGCTCAGCCTTAGAGGTGTCCCAGAAAACAGCCACTGGGCTAAAGGCTCAACTGAGTGATTTTCTGTAACAGAGAAGGGGGTTTGGACATACTTTCAATAGTGCTTCTTACAATAGTCCTTTACTCAGAAAAGCAAATAATTTTTGTATTTGTAAACTAATCACTTACAGGGAGCTTGCAGCAACTAATAATTTAAATTTCTTAAGACCTCAAACTATCTGAGAGGAGGAGGCTGCTCAGATACTAGAGCAATGAGGGCCATAGGTACACCCACAGGGAGACTAAGATGATGAATGACATGCTCAAGAAACGTTGGTAAGGAACACCTCCATAGCATTTGCAGGAATGATCTAGATTTTGCTGCATGGTATCTTTGCTACCTCTTAACAGAGCTGCAAGGTCACCTATACTTTCACCAGCACAGTAAAACCTGCTCAGGGACAAGGCTATGCCTGTGCACACACAGAGCAACCACCAGTCTGAGAACAGAGGTATAGAAAACACTTCCTTCAAGGTTAATTGGGAAATGTCACTGCTTTAACACTAAAAAATTAACATTAAAATAAAATTAAAATTAAATTAAATTTTAATAAAATAAAATTGAAATTAATTAAAATTAACATTTAAAAATCACATGTAATATAACATAGAGTTACCCATTTCATCTTTTATCTGTCCTTATCCCCAGCTAAACTTATTGCTAACAAACAGTTCAGGTGAAACTGAACATTGAAAGAAGAGGGGAAACTGAACAGGAAAGGTACCTTCAAGGCTCAACACACTTTCTAAGGTATTCACAATATTGTCTCAGCAAAAGTTTTCAACTAGGTGTTTCTGCACCTAGTAGAGTTTCCTTTTTTAACTCCTAAATTGTTTTCCCTGGTGTTGTCCTGGAGAACAAGTTTATTTACCTATGTTAAACACTTTGAGAAAAATTCTTTTGTTTCAACATAGACATCCACTGTCATGGAAAAAGCTCTGGGACATCCTGTTCTGGAAGTCCTGTGTCATATCTATCTGCCCTAAGCACATGTCTTAGCTACTGTTGGGCATTTGAGAAATTACTAGATACCTGTGTTCAGACAACTGCATGCCATCCCCAAGTACATAGTTACTACAGGTTCAACAGAAAATAATAATTCCTGAAGGTGTCCTAATTTCCAGCAGGCTGAATCACCTTCTACAGATGTCCATCCTTCTGCTTCAACTTTATGTATCCTTGAATAACTAAACTTCTTTTTGGTTTCCTCAGACAGGTGTCAGAGTTAAGTGGGATGAGCCTAGACCTAAGTGCCTCCCAGTCCTCAATGTATTTATCCTACCAACGTTCCTGTGAAAGAAAGAGATGCTATAATTCTTCCCTGACATATGGGCAACAGAAACAGTTACACAGAAATTTTGTACTTGAGGAAGAAATTGACTCTCCATCTCCTGGATTGTAGCTGTTGGATCTCGTATTATTAGAACTGGTTATCTCCACAACAGCCAAAGGTTTAAAAACAGTATTACTATTAATTTGATTCTTCTGCATTCCTTTAGTTTAACACTGTAGCTTATTTGTAACTTTTTTTTAATGCATTTTTGTCAAATCCCTTGTTTTTTTCCTTGGCATATCTTGATTCAGTTATGACATTAAAGAAAAAAAATAATAAAAAAAAAAAGAGACAAGTGCCCAACTTTTCTGCTGATTATTTCAACTCCCACCGCACAGCAGATGACTGAGAAATCCTAAAGATGAGTCAGAGGGTGAAAAAGGAAGTGTGGAGAGATTGTCTTAAATTAATGGAAGCACTGAAAAAATATCAGAAGAAAACCCTCATAAATAAATATATTCACTTTTTCAGTTAAATTGTCTTTAAAGGTTTTCTCAGTAAAAGCATTAGTATATTTTACTATGGAAGACAAAAAAACATGTTAGCAAATGTATTTTCTTTTGATGAATTTGAGCCAAAACTTGGAGGAAGAATTCAATCACTAAATTGTAATGCAGGAGAAATTTACGTTATATGGTATCACAACTCAGTTTTAATTATGGCATTGCCAGTAATGCAACCTTAGAATAGTGTTTAGTTGGAGACCTTCAAGGGAAACCAGAGTGACTCAGGAAATGGGAATGAGTCAGTAAAAGACCTCTTCCCTTTTCCACTTCATGCCTGTTACCAAGCAGGGTACCGCTGAGGTCATGAGGGATATTGTGATCTTGCAGATGACTTCCCCAAACAAGGTATCAAATCCAGTCCTGCCTATTGATAGATACTGAAAATCCCACTACCTGTCCTACCCAAAGTCCAAACAGAATAATCACACTGACATCCGTACATTGATGCTGCATTATCAGTGAGGGAGAGACTTTTCCTTCACTTGCAGTTCTAAAATGTTGCCTGTTTGCTAGCTGTTGTTAAACAGACACTGTTCTCAACAATCCCTGCCATCTTTGGACCACAATTTTACATCTCATCTGAGAAAGGCATGTCTAACATTGCACTGCCATCTAACACACTTCTGGGCTACTGATTCAACACAGAGAACCCCTGAGGAGATTTTCCAAAGGGCTTGGCATATGAAAGGTGGTGTTTTGCATATGAAATTCAAATATTTCAAGATGTTCCTTTTAGATAATCAGAAGCAATAGTTTAGTACAAAATTTTAGTCCAGGCTCACATGCACATAACAATGGATGTGGGTGGATAAGAAACATCGTACTGTTCATGGGAGATGGGGATACAGCACGTAGTTTGCCAAAATGTTCTCTGCCAAGAGAGTGTTTTTCACCAGTGAGCACCTGGAAGAGTCTGGGAGAGGCTAGGAAGTGGGCAAGTATAGACATATACGTCTGCCAGTTGTGGGAGAAGTGGAGGATTTTATTGGCTATGTAGTGTGATGCTATGGAGCAAAGTCTTGGAGATCTTACTCCCAGGTGATTGCCTGTTGCATGGCAATGAGTGGAATCATTTAGCCTACCTGGACTCTGTGGAGAATCACTGTCCTGAGCTATTTTGCATGGATGTTTTCAAAGTCTTCTTTCAGAACAGCCTTGTTACACACTTTGAGTTTTTGAATTATCCACTCCAAAGAGGACAGAAACATCTTTGCCTTTACCTGCTACTGGAGTCAAAGCGGTTTTGCTTGAGTGGGGGCTGGTAAGATAAGCTGATAAAAAGACTAGATAACTAGATTAGGGCAAATAGGATATAGTCAATAAAGACAGTGAGCGAGAAGGCTGGCAACTGGACAGGGATAACAGGATTTATTGGGGAAGTGAAACGTGAGTTAAAATGTTTTTTTACTACCAAATAAGCTAAAATGATAAAACAAGGGACGTGAAACTAGACTTTCAGGCAGCTGAACTCCTGGACCCAAGAATGCAGAAGAGAGGAGAAAGAGAAAAAGGAATGATTGTAAGCAGACTTAACAAAACAGAGAAGAAAAAAAAAAGAAGAAAGAAAAAAACCCCAACCTTCACATTAGCAGGGGAGCAGGAAGATGAAATAAAATGATCAATGCTGAGCAGGGAGGGAAGAAGTGGAGCAAATCCTTTTGCTTGGGTTTGAGGCCAAGCTGCAGGAAACAGGCAAACACCATATTGTTTAAACCTGAACTGTCCATACCCCATTATCTGCATTTTTTTCTTGACCGTAGTTATGCTGAAAGTAAAGAATGTGTATGAGAATATTATTCATGTACTCGTTTAATCGTAGAATCATAGAATCACTTAGGGTGGAAGAAATCTTTAAGACCATAGAGTCCAACCATAAACGTAAAACCACCAAGTCCACCACTAAACCATGTCCCTCAACACCATGTCTACCTGTCTTTTAAATACCTCCAAAGACAGCGATTCCACCACTTCCCTGGGCAGCCTGTTCCAGTGTTTAATAACTCTTACAATGAAGAAATTTTTCCTAATATCCAATCCAAATGTCCCCTGCCGCAATTTGAGGTCATTTCCTGTTGTCCTATCGCTTGCTACTTGGGACAAGTGATCAATCCCCACCTCTCTACAACTTCCTCTTAGGTAGCTGTAGATGAGAAACCCAAAGAAAAAAAAAATAGCTTTATTCAGCTGTGCGCAAGTGATTCTTCCTCGTGTGTTACCCAAGTCCACGGGTTCTGGAACAAGAACAGCTGATGTCAACTTCCTTAGCACAGAGAGAAGGTGACAGGCTGCAACATGCGCTTTGTATGTGTTTGTCATTTTGTAGGTTGAGAAAGGAAATGTTCATTTTCTCATAAACTGCTTTACAGAGGTGAACATTGCTTGTTTCTTCTTCTGGAGGTGTAATACATTATGGTGATAATGTTTTTGTAACAAGGATGGTTTAAGCACAAGAATAAGGTGAGTTGGAGTAGAAAGTAGACAAATCTTTTTATTAATCCGGCCATATTGTTAAGGAAAACAAAATAAAACAAAAACCTAACACACATCAGATCTCTTCAAGGCCTTTTTCAAGCTTGTGCAACTGAGTTTTTTGAGTTTTGGTGGTTTATTTGTAGGTTGTTTGTTCTGGGTTGTTTTTTGGTTTTGTTTTTTTTTTTTTTTCCAACTGCTTCTTTTGGTCTCATATAACTTCCTCTGGTGCTAACATTACAGGGAAGACCATAAAATTGGAATCCAAAATAAGACACCACATTTAGAGGGAGATTTTTCATACCCAGGGCAGGGGTGGAGAGGGAGGAGGAGCATAGGGTCACAGTCTGGAGACAATCAGTGATGTTCCATGGGCAAGTATTTGGCCTTGAAAAGGACAATGGTTTTCTATTAAGTTTCCTTGAAAGACTTTGTGTGGGAGCAAAGTAAGGGGGAAATACTGCTATTCTCATTTTAGAGCTCATGAAACACAAAGCAAAGTGTCCCACAGCCACGCCAGCAATCAGAACCAAGGAGTCAGTCAAAATCATCAGACTCCAGGTGTGAGACAACAGGCTGCATTGCCTTGTCCTTTTACTGACACTCTTTCTCTGGCATCTCTCACCAGTGCTAAACGCATAAGGAGGAGGATAATAAAGAGCCTAAGTGGTGGGATATAATGAAGAGTTGTGAGGTTTTGTTCAATTGTAACAATCTCACATGTTTATTAATAGAAGGTCGCTATGCATAAATATATAATTTTAGCTGGATATGGGCAGCATGTCTTTAATTATCTGAAGAAAGAGGGTACTCATTATGTAGATAGTACAGGAACATCATTCAGCAGAAAAGCAATAGAAAATTTCAAGCTAAGAAAAGCGTGAACAGATATTCTTTTTCCCGTCTCTTGCTTTTCATTATGAGTCATTTCTACAGATTGCCTGTGTGTGTGTGTGTGTGTGTGTGTAAGAATGTATATATTTTTACACATAAATACATAATATCTGTATGACATATAAAATCATGTGTGTGCTTCCTTGGTAACTCTGAAGGCAGGCAGGAGCTGTAAGTCCTGAAAAAACCAAGTGAAATGAATGCAGAGCTGACCCAGCTCAGTGTGCAGTGACTGAGGGTAGAATAGAATTTGGTTTCACAAATTGAACTTCCTTTCATAGCCAATGTGTCCCAAAGTGCTTTACATACAGTACAATGAGAGTGATGCTGGGAGTGGAGGCAAACACAGCAGTCGTTGTAGGCACAAAAATAGCTCACATGTAGCCTTCTATATTAGAATCTGTTTCAGCAGGAGAATACTGGCTTTGGGAACATTATTAACTCTATATTAATCTGTTTCCTTGTTGCCAAGGGATGCTGAACTTCTCCCTGGACAGCCTCTGAAAGGGTAGTTTCAAGAATGTCATAGCTTCTATACTCTTTAAAAAACACTGCTATAATTATGCCCAAGCCCTCATATTGCACACTGCATTTCTGACTGTAATGGTCTTTTCTTTCATTTCCTCCGTCTTGGACCTTAGCTGATTCAGTGTGTACAGGACTCCAGACTGTTCGTCAACCAGAAAACTGGATAAGAGCCAACAACAGCGTTACATTCATCCCTTTCCATTCATTGTATCTACAAGTATTGAATCATATTGCAGATGAATGTTTCATTGTTGCTAAGAATCCCAGGACTTCAGTCCATCATCATGCAAATTATCTCTGAGGAAATTACTGTGTCCAGGGAAATTGCTATGTGTCACACTGTATTTATGCACTACAGTGACCTTTCCTCTGTGCACTCATGGACCGCTTAGGACTGAAGCTTTCCCACCTAATTTTAGGAGTTCAGTTAGCAACTAGTTGAGAGTCTTGCCATGTTATGTTCTGTGTTTGTTGAATAGACAGAAGTATCTACACCACCTAATTTTGACTAGTCAGGAATGAAAGTGTCATCCAGAGATTCATCTGGAGGTTCACCTCCTGTTTTCTGGGGTCTTGTATAACCCAAAACTCTAAATTCATCAATATTAAAAATGCAGAATGACTCTTCATTACTGAGTCCACTACTCAGTGTAAAAAGGTAAACTGGAGGTTAGCATAAATACATGATGTCCCTACCGAGAGCAGTGTTAAACTCAGGAATGAAACTCAGTTCTTGTCATTTACATCCCTTACTTCCAGTACAATGTAAATGTGAAGAACCTAGGAAAGTCTACTGAGTGCTTTAGGGTTTGGATTAGGCCAACATATATAAAGACTTTGCCCAAACTAACCAGTAAATAGACATTTCTTTATTTTTTTTTAAATCGTCATTGTCCTAATCCCCTGATTGCCCAGACCATCTAGAATTCATGACTCACTTTTCTTTCCATGAAACCCTGGCACAGGAGCCTTGATGTGGTCCTGAATCTCATCCTGATATAAGCTGAGGGGCATAGCAACGCTGTCAGGTCGACAAGCTTTTCTGTACTCAGTTAAGTAATTAATACTGCTCAGCCTGACCCAAACTCACATGTAAATCCATTGATAACAGAGTGTCTTCCAGTTTACACAATCTTAAGTACAAGAAAAATATGATCCTAGTAATGTCACAATAGAAATTAAAACTACTGAAAGCTTCATGTGGAGAAATGTCCCAGAATATTGTCAATATTAGGGTTCATGTTGAGATTGTTAAGCTGATTAATTGGTTTATCAGAAGACACATTGCCCCGTAAACTCACCTGACATTATTGAGTTCTGATTTTCAAATCTTCGATATGTTTTGTGGCAAATATAGCAAAATCAATGAGATATGATAACTGGGGATGGTTTGATATATAATCTGCTGCTGACCAAGTTGAGTGCTTTGAAACAAGGGACAGGGAATGTGACAGATGAAAGAATTCTTTAAAATTTTATACTTACATATTTGAACTTTATATTTTAAGTGTGTATTTGAGAGATAATAATATAGATTTCCTTTCAACTTTCAATGCTTAGAAACACTTGAGATGAACCGTAGTATTTTGAAACTGAGGTACGTGCTGGGGCTATGGTGGCTTAGGGTCTTAGGTGCTTAGGCAGACATTTCCCCCCTCACACAGTTCTTATTTTTATAAAAGTAGAATAGGTGAATTAAACAACAGCAAGGTTTCCTATGGAATTGTTTGGCATGAAAGAGCAGATCCTTACCCAATAGAGAAAAAGATATTTTATACCAATCATTGAAACCAAATTCACATTTGCTTGAAACGGTTCTTGCTTACAGATTAAAAAGCTGAGGTTTTCTGGGATGGGCTGTGAAACCTCATCTAGGTTTTCTGTAAAGCTCAGGAGATGCAAAGATAAAGGGAAATAATGGCCTTTGCACAGTAACCCTTGCTCCCTTGTGAAGAAAATTCCCTACAAAATATATCCACCAAAAATTGTGCTTACATCTTCAGCTAAACACAAATGTGTTTTAAAACCCAGATGAGTTCAGTTTCTGTAATATAAACTCACAAGCCACCAGCAAGGCTCTTGCATTGATTTGACCTCTTGGGATGACTGTGGAAGACAATCAAGCTTTCAGGCTCTTACAGCTTGATTGGACCACACATCAGTAGGACAAGCTTGCTCAGGCCTGAGGCTCATAGGCTATAAGGAATTACAGAAGTTCAACTGATTCAGCTGTGTGGATGGAAAAAAGATCACCTAGAGATACACATCTCTTTGCTAAAAATGTTCTATTTTGTAACAACTGAACCCCAAAAATACTGAATATGTTGATACGTGCAAGGGTGTAATCTTATTACATAATGGTTTTTCAGCCATGTAAAATCTAGCTAGCTGATTTCCCCATGGTTTGGTCCTGGTTCTTCAAGGGAGCAGAATTCTCTTTCAGATGCATTGCTAAGAAAGCCTCTCTCCCCGTTGATTTCATAGGCAATAGTAATAATATGCATGGCTTCCATTAGCTATGCATTTCTCTCTCTGACAAAAGAATCATACAGCTTCATCTTCATGTCCCACTGTGGGGTCTTGTTTCTGTTCAAATTGTGTTGCAAGCAAACAGACACCATGCACCGATTTGATTAGTCAGTTGGGCAATTCCTGCAGTTAAAACCAAGAAGAAAGATAATATTTCCTTTCCCCTGCACATACTGGGAAGACAACCAGGCTTTTTCTGTTCAAAATCAATTGCCCCTGGAAAGCAAGGTCTGATTCTTTCAATCTGGGACTTAGCAGGGCTCTCCCAGGTCTCTTCTTAGTATCTCTCTGGCTGTGTGCCAGCACAGCACGAGCCAACGCATGGAAGCAGAACTATGGGACAAGTACTCTCCCATTTTGACTTTGAGCCTTCAACTGATCCTATTTTGGATACCACTATTTTATTTGACTTCTTCCACGTGATCGAGAAGACTTGTTGTTTATATTGATGGGACATCTTCCAGTCAGTCCAGTGGGAGAAAGTTTAAACTCATATTTAAACTTTCCCCACAATTTCACACATAAAGGCCAACTTCAAACTGTATGTGAAGCAAATACTGGCATATCCCAAGTTTCAATGTTAAAATATGTATGTAAATGCATGTACAAATGTCATCATTCATTGTAGGCACTTTGGTGTAGATAAATTCACAAAGGTCGTGACATCTTTACACAAAAACTGCTAAACCACCCCTAAACCATGTCCTTCAACACCATGTCTACCTGTCTTTTAAATACCTCCAGAGACAGCGACTCCACCACTTCCCTGGGCAGCCTGTTCCAATGTTTGATAACCCTTTCTGTGAAGAAGTTTTTCCTACTATCCAACCTAAACCTCCCCTGGTGTAACTTGAGGCCATTTACTCTTGTCCTGTCACTGTAGCACTGCCTGGGGTTGTTGTGACTGATAGTGACAGTGATACATGATAGCTGAGAGTGACAGAAGGTTTCCATGAGGAGCTGCTGTGGATGAAGCTGGAACATTTTGTCAGTCTTCCAGATGAATTTGAAGACTGTGGAAGTATAACAAGAATCAGAGACCTCTTATTCTGTTATGGACTTCCAGGAAACTGTAGCTCTTTTTCTTTTTCCTGCATTTTCTGAGTTACAGTTTTCTTTTCACCTCTGCATTCCTTCTCAGTTTCTCTCTTCCACTTTTCCAGTCCCTCTTTTGACAACTTCTCTAAGCATTTTTCTCATCTGTTGCCTCCTAGGGATCTGGCACTTCTGCTTTCTGAATTCAAATCTACCTTTTCCCCTTCAGCTAAGTGTCTGGAGGGCTGAACAGCCCTTGATAACACCTATCTTTCAGCATCAACTACAGAGGTAACTGAGGCTCCTAAATTAGATGGATACATGCAGAAAGCATCCAGGATGAAAAATTGTCTCTTCTAATTTCAGGCCCAGCACAACCCACTAGCTGGAAATACAGGAAGAGACCTCTTCACCCTCCTATTGTAGTCAATGGAACAAATGGAGGCTTTGTATTATGCTGTCACTTGTACTATAACTATTACTTTAAGATCATGGTGAGGTACATGCAATGCAGTTTTGCTGAGATGCCAGAAGGGTGTCTGAGATGAAAACAGCTCTCACATGGAAAAGTTGTTTTGAAGTGACCAAGACCCTATGCTTTTGTAGAGAACACACACTTGTGTGCACACCGAGCAGCCAGAAGATCTCTTGCATTTGTTCCATAAGCTTATTAATGTTGGGCTGGCTAAACAGTTAACTTGTACCAGGAGTAGTCTCTCCGTTTGCTGTGGAATCCCTGGACAATTTTTGTATCCTTGCTTATTTCCTTTACGGCCTCAATCTGCATATGTGGCCTTCAGAAGACAGCCCACAGTATAGGTGATTTACTATCCTGGAAAAAAACATACATAAATAATAAGAAATAGAAGTTTTAAAAGGTATAAGTCCAGATCTAAAGTTTATTACATTAATAAATTCTAGGATAGATTTAGAAAATTGACCATTAAGGAAACTGAACATATTTGCAACACCAGTAACAAATAATGCAGGTAGAGATATCATCTATCAGACATCAAAGAACTGATAGATTTGCGGATATGCGTATAGACAGAGAGTGAAATAGGTAGATACAAACAGAGAGGGGTAATACAAAATCAGAAAAAAAAATCTTTAAAGATACTATGAAATTCTGACAGAAAGGTGATGAGGAGTATTTTTGCACAGTTGACTTTAGAGTCCCCTCCTCCTCTGTCTACAGTATTTCCATACATGTGCATGTGTAGATGCACACATATGTGTACACACACCCCCTACACACACACACACACAGACACACACACTGTCAACACTTGGTCATCTGCCATGCAGCTGGATTAGAATGAGATGCATGAAATCAGGCAACATTGATGCTGGACCCTGACTGACATTCCCTCTGGCTACTTGGAGAATAAAATAGGAGCAAGAATGGGTTTTGTAAAACATTCATGCAAACATATCCAATATTGACACTGAGACTACAACATAGATTGTTCAAAATGAGACTGGGCATAGCTTCAGAAGTAAAACATGCCACAGGATATCAGGGTGTTCTGAATCTGAGCACTGATTTTGTTATTGTTTCCCCTGAGGTTGTAAACTTCCACTTGAAAAGTGACCACTGTTAATGTCACACACCTAATATCCATGCTTGGCTCTCTTAGAAGTTCAGCAAGCCTCTGGGTGCCTAAACATGAATTAGCTGCTTAAAGTCCTTTTCAGAGTCAAGTGTGATTTTCAAGGATATGCACTGGCTGACTACAGTTTGGGAGGACAACACTCCCAAAAAGCTGGCTGAAAACTAACTTTAACTTTAACCTAAATCAAATTCAATTCCCCTAATCCCAAACTGGAGAGACAAAAAACAAAAAAACAAACCAACCAACCAGTGCACTTTTTTCCTCACAGCTTTTTGCCTCGTGTTCATCACTGTAATTAATAAATATAATTGTGAACACACATACACACACACATACGCAAGCACGTATACACACACACACATATGCACACAAGCCCTAATTAAAAGGAAATTATTCTGGTTGCAAAGACAAGCACTTAAATATTAAGAGCCCCCAGAATTGAGGTTACCTACACAACCTGGATTTTCCTTTGTTGTACACATGCATTGTAATTCAGCCTTTAATTACCTGATCACTCACAGAGTAGATGGCATGTGCAGTGCTGTTTGTTGACTGCAGAGGACTGGAGGATTCTGCCTCCTATTTCAAGGAGAACACAGGAGAGTTGGCATTTGGGGGCAAATGCTTTGCTCCAGGCATCACCTCTTTTTCCTTTAACTCATCCCTACCTCAGATCCATCCTTTCTCACTCTGTATTCCCCCTCTCAGTTTCAGTCCCATATCCATTTTCACTTTTTGGCTCTCTCAATCTCTCTCTTTTTTCTGCCCTAGCTTTCCAGTGCCCTGTTCCTGAGTCTGCCAGCCCCACGAGCTCTCAGATCCACTACATTTTTCACAGTTTACTTTCCAATATTTTCTTACATTCCTTATATTAGTCCCTCCCTTTTCTCACCATTTTCACAGATTCTTGCTACTGAGAAGCAGACTGTTGTGTCTCAGCACAACCTTTTCTCCCAAGTTCTCCATGGCTAACTGGGTCAATGCAAAAAAATAACTGGAATATTCTTTAACCAAAGATCCAAATGGCATGGCACCACATACCCATATGGATAAAATCTCTTTTCCCAAAAAACACACTAGCCTTTTCTGTAGTGCTTACTGGAAACACCGTATTGGTCTGTGATAACTTCCAAACTGCACACAGAAGGTGCCTGGGAGGCTGACATGGGCCAAACACATGCCAAAGACTGTGCTAAAATTAAGGCAATTAATAAATTTCTTAACCTTATGCTCTGGACCTGGTTTCTTTGGTCATACAGATACCACCCTTGAGTCTGAACCCCAGTCTTGTTCCCTATTTGTGCCTCTTCTTGACCCATTCAAGTGTACTCCAACCTCCTTTGTCTTTCCAGCTCTTCCAAAATCCCTCCAGCTCTCTCTTTTTAGTTCTGTTCTAACCTCACTATTGGATGTCCTTGTCAGTCCCTGAAAGCTGAGGAAAGACAAACTTCCTGCTTTTGTCTCAGGTATTCAGACTCCAATTTTTCCTGGTCTGTCCCAGGCCAGCCCTGCAATGACAGGAATAACTCCTGTCTCTGCTGGAGCGTACCCGGTGAGAGCCAAGTCACTGGGGAATTTGGTTTTGGAAATCTGCATCTCTAGTGAGCGTATGAGAACTGCCATTTTCCCAAGACTTTTAATTGGCCACTTTGGGACAGGTTTTCCCCGAGATAGCAAAAAGACTTGAGAAAGAGCTTCACCTCCTGTCAGCTTTTAGTATCACGCTGTAAAGTACTGGGACAGGAGAGCTTTACAAAGCATCTCATTTGACTCAGACTCAGAGTTCTTCTCTGGGTCATTCTCAGGGACAGACAAATTGCTCTGGCTGAAAATTGTCCAGAGATAATTAAAGAATTTGAACTGAACATAGGCACTCAATTTAGAGAATTTCAGCCAAAATATGTGCAGTTTATCAAAGCTAAACAGGATTATAGTATAGGATGTCTCAGGCAATCCTTTTAACTGGTGGTGCTATCACATCCTATTAAACTGAAATCTCCGTTCCTCACAGGGGCGCTGTGAGCGTTAATTTGTTAATGATTGCACAATGATTTGATCATGAAAAGGACCATATTAACATGAAGCATTATTGTCCCTACAATACAAGCTTGCCTGCTTTCATCAGTCATTATATACAGGTATATACATATTACGGAAAAGGGATGGGGAGATAATAGACTTGATATTCTTTTCAAAGAACTAATACAACATGATTACAGAGTTCACAGCATGGGTAATAAGTGTATTCTGGAGATCTCTATTTAAATAACAGAATCCATTGGGTGGAGTGTAATGATGTGTATGCATATCTCTGTACAAATCCTGTGCCTAAACATACACACAAACACACACATACTCGCTCTCTTCTTCTGTCGTCTCTTAACCCACATTTTCTATGCTGCCTTCACTTTACCACCTGAAACTCACCAGTACTACTTCAATAACAAAAGGTCTCCATAAACAGTGCTCCCTTCTATTACAGTGATATCTTTTGTTGCCTACATTGGCTACAATGCTGTACTAAGCTCCTTTGGATGCAGACAGTTCTTCATTTCCCTTCTCAATCAACCTTCTTGATTCTAACTAAGGCAAAAGAGGAGAAAAAAACAAACAAAAACCCCAAAAACCCCAACCCACACTGATTCACGCATTAATTCAGGGACCTATCTTGCAAATGTTCACATGAGTAATACTTCCTTATATGAATAATGCTTCTGACCACAGCAGACTGATTAACAACAATGCAGATTAAGATTTTCAGGATCAGGCCTATTCCCTGATCCCTGGGTTCTCAGCTGAAGTTTAGCAGATGATGGTCCCCCTCCTTTTGTTAGATGTATTAGAGGCTCACATGCAGCTCTCAGTTATTTTATTTGATTACATAGCTAATAGGCCCTGATCCTGTCAGCACTCCCTAGAAAGTCTAACAAGCTGAAGTAAACAATCCCAGCTGAGTTAGAAGACTTGGCAGGATTGGGCCCTTGATTAGCAGCTGAGAGCTGTATCTTCGAGCTGCAATCAGATTTGGAAAATCTTGCAGAGTATCTTGGCGTATATGGGCTGACTTAGCTACCCAGGTCTAAAGAAAGGTAAGTCACTGTTTAAAAACTAGATTAATGCATATTGTTTATTTATTTGGAACAATTTATTGCAATTTATTATGTATCTTTCAGCAAATGGAGGTTCCGTGTGCTCTGGGTCCAGGGTTTTGAAGCTCAGCGAAAGAATTCCCCTCCAGCAACCTTTCGGCCTATTCCTGCCTTTCTTCTTTACTTGCTCGTTTCCCGGAGAATGAAGATATTCAGGTCTGATGTATTGCTATGCCCCACTTCCCTGCACCAAACCGTGTTCATTAGAAACTTGCTGCTAGCAAGGGCCTGATCCAGCCCTCCTGGAAGTCATTGGAAAGCTGTCTATTGACTTCATGGGGACAAGGAGCATACTAATACATGCAAGTACCTTTACTAATGCGAGCAGTCCTGTTAACAACACCGAAGTTGTTCACAGGATTAACAGCAATCAATCAAGCCCTTTGAAAGGCACATTAAAAGCCAAAGCCTGGCTGCCAGCCCTTTCTCACGAGGTGTGTGCATACCTGTGGCCGTCCTGCTGCATCTGTCTGCTCCCGCCCCGGCAGTCTCGAGCTGTGCTGGTTCAGGGTAGCGTTTCTTCTGAGGAGGTAAGAATTGCTGGTGGTCTACCCCAAAATAAAGAGTGTTTTCGTTCGCAAAAAAAGGTGCTAGATGGAGTGAGGAGTAGGAGTAAATGGGGCTGTAAATGGGCTTGGAAGGGGGGTGGTTTGTTTCCTATAAGTAGACACGGCAGGGGGGATGGTAAAGCCCCAAAGGAGGAAAAATTTCAAGTGCTTTATTTTGGTTCCAAGCAGATAAATAGTTTTTACTGTCTGGGAGAAACTGGAGCTTGTTACAAAAGACCTTATTCTTATAAAATTCCTGTGGACTCCCCTGCTTATGGATTGCTGAACTGGACCTACTGTGATTACACTAAGAACATTTCTCACTTGGGAACTGTTCGGCAAAGGCTGGTTTATAGATAACAATTTCACTCCTCCTTTGCCTGTATCTGTTTAAAATCCAGTACAGCCCCTTGTACATGTGTAAAGGTGCTTATGGGGTATAGCTTATTTCCATCCACAGCAGCAGCTGTGTTCATCTCGGAGCCCTTGTAGCAATATTTGTGTCCATATTATTTCATCCTGCCACCCTTCACAGCTGTGCCTGTGCACCAGGGGGCTGTACTTGAACAGCATCCATTTCTAAATGACTATACTTATGGCTCTGTGGAAACGGGGCATGGACTGGCTCAAAGTTTTAAAATATATATATTGTTGTGAAAGGGACGCTCTTGCTGAGCAACAAAATGACTCTTTTCACTGCCCTGTTCTTTTAATTAGCTTTCATTTGGGATAAGCTGTGATTGTGGGCAGAGTGGCCTGCTCATGGACAAGGTGTTAACAGAGCTGTCCCTGGGATGCATCAGTGCCCGATGCTGTTTCACTTTTCGCTATAGTGGATATTCCTTCTTTAGAAAAGGTTTAACAAGTCTTCTTTCGGTGAGCCTTCCTAGCTCTATCGCAGGTGCGGTTTTCAGGCTCAGAAAGAGCAGATGTTAGGATTTTTAATGTCCTGGTTCAGGGTCAGGGGTACTGGAAGATTTTGTTTCATGCTGGTGTTTTTGTTGTCATTCTTGTGCCACAGTCCAAGGCACAAGGCAGGATTTGAAAGCAGGTGAGTCATGGGGCTGAAAATTTGGGAGAGGGGCTGTCTGAGGGTTTTACTCAGATGCAAATCCCGGGCTGTCGGATTTCTGCATCTTTAGTCTTTAAACGGTGTAAGTGCATGCCCGGGAAAGGAAGACAGACAGATCCCCTCCTTAGACCCCCAATAAATAGCATGCCTAGTCAGACAGCAGACAATGCGCGATGCCTGCCACCAGCCCGGCATCAGGCGTCTGACAGCAGCTGCCTCCCCATTAGCGGCGAAAAGATATTTAAAGAGCCGTAAAAGGCAGAGAAGGCTGCTGGGGTCCGAGCTCTGGTGTCGCCCCCAGGTGCTGGCACTTGGAAATGTGGGGGGAGGATCCGGAGGGCCCGGTCCCTGTCGTCTGCCCACCAGTCCCTCCAGCGAGGACAGTCTGTCGGCCAGGGGAGGGGATCAGCCCTGCTGCACCCACCTCACTCCCAGTGCACCCAGGATCGGGCCCCTCCGCACTCGTCTTCTGGCAGGGGCGCTCGTTTAAGGCACGGGAGGACTCACAGTCACAGTAGTTGTAATAGCTGAGCCACCTGCATTGGGATGATTTTTTAAAAGCTATTTTTTTTTTTTTTGGGGGGGGGGGGGGACGACACACTGCCTTGCTGCTCTGTTATTAAAACAAAAGCCAAATAAAGTGAAAACTGCTACAAAGGTGTTGTGGTTTTGTTCCCTTTTTTGTTTGTTTGCTTTTAAAACAGAAATAAAAATAAATGCCCGTCAATAAAACACGCAGGAACGTTGCAAATTTAAACTAATAACCTCCTTCCTCCGCGGCTGCCCCTTCCGTTTACAGTCACACGTGTTCCCGGCGCTCCCGGGGGACGGGCGGCNGCGGGGGGGTCGGCGCTCCGCGGGGGGGGCCCCGCTCCCAGCCCGCCCCCCCGGGGGCTGCTGCCGTCTTCCCCGCGGGGAGCAGCCGGCGGCGCCGGGAACAATGGCCGGGAGCTCCGGCGGCGACGGGGGGCGGCCCGGGCCGGGGCGGGGGGGGACTGCGGGCACCCCCCGGGGTAGGGGAGATCGCCGGGAGGCGTGTGGCTGCAGCCTGGCCAGGGGGTGGGGTGGGGGGTTCAGGACAGGTAACTTGCAGTCTGCTCTGAGCTCGCCTGCTAGTGGTTCTCCGAGCTTTCTCCCCGCACAGCTTGCACTGGCAAGGAAGAGAGGGGGGGAAAAAAAAAAAAAAAAAATTGCTCTAAACAAACGCAGATCTTT
>VZSF01009307.1:122066-258789 GCA_013398295.1 Chionis minor | reverse complement strand
AAAAAAAAAAAAAAAAAAGAAAAGAAAAAAAAAAAGTCGGATTAGAAGTGATTGGGGTGTGACTCCTGATTTAGTGCAGGAGGAGAAAGGGTTTTGCAGGGGACCACAAGGGAGTTGAAGTTGCATCTGTTACAGGAGATGTTCACTAGCAGTGTCTACTCTAGCTTGGTGGACTCCTGGCAGGGAGAGTCACTGGTAATGGCATTACCGGCTTCCCAGCTCTCCAGATGCCTTGACAAGTTGTAAATCTTAAACTTAATGGCATGTTTAGCAGGCATCTCTTCCCCCTTCCTGATTCCCTTCCTTTCTTTTATCCTCAGGAAATGCGAATGAAAATATAACCTGACAGTGCAAAGTACTGGTTTTGCACAGGCTAGAGAAAACATTCAGGGCTTGGGGAATGAGGACTCTGTTCAAGTTATAGGGTATTTCTTGCTTCCTGTCTTGCCGGTCGCTCCAAACATGCTTCTCATATTTACAACGATCAGTTTAGCCCTTTCAAACCTTCTTTTCTTTTCAGCCACATAAAGGTCTGATGGGCATCATTTAAACATGACATCCATACTATAATAATTATTATTAACAATAAAAATAATAGTAAGAAGCACAGGGAAGGAAAGGTCCTAGGAGGTTTCCTCTAATAGATGAGGCATAGTAAGAGTAGCCACTGAGCTCGTGTATGCACACATGTGTTTGCAAAAATTATCTAAGATTTCTGTAAAATAAAAACAACAGTAAAAGCTACACTGAAGAGAATCATTCAACATAGTATAGAGGAAATCTTTGAGCTAACACCTCGGTAAAGGATTTTTCCGGTGGAGGGAGGTTATTTTGATTTGTTGATGAGATTTTATTCTTTTGTTATGTTCTATCTTAAACCTGTAATTAATCAATCTATGTGCTTACTTTAATTTCTATTTCATAGATGTCAATCCTTCCTCTTTCAGTTCAGCTTTTCTTTTACTGTATGCCTGTATTCACAGAGACAAACTCAGGAGCGGGGGGAGGGAGGGAGAGAGAGAGA
Source organism: Chionis minor (assembly GCA_013398295.1). Lineage (NCBI taxonomy): Eukaryota > Metazoa > Chordata > Aves > Charadriiformes > Chionidae > Chionis > Chionis minor. The sequence goes on along the minus strand of VZSF01009307.1, from coordinate 257,765 downwards.
GAGGGATCATTTATCTTGCTTGGATGTGTTTAACACATATTCCTGAATTAAGCAAGATACTAACTTCATTTCCCTTCATTTCATTTCTGTTCTAAAGCTGCAACCGAGGAAAAAAGCCAGGTGGGAAATCTTGTCACCTCATCAAACCAAATTGCATGAGTTCATCTTGAAAGAAACAGTCATTTTTAACCTCCTAGAAGTTTTGGACTTTGGAAGGAAAAATGATGATGATGATTGTTATTTTGCAGGCTGGCGTTTGAGTGAAGCTAGGTTTTGAGTGAAGCTTCAATAGACACTGAGTTGCCAGCATTTCAGAGATCAGTTTTATTTAGTACATCCGAGAAGAGTTTGAACTCCTTTCTAGTGATGCCACTGATTTATTAGCTAATCCTGACAAAAATGTGCCTCTGGCTACCTGAAAAAAAAATTACTTTATTGCCAGTAGTGATTAATTACTATTAAGTCAAAAAGCGTGATGGGGCTTTGAAGGATGAGGACTGTGTTTGGCTTTTTCTTTTTTTTAATTATTTTATTTAATTTTATTTCTTTTTTAATCTTTTTTTTTTCTTCCTTTTCCCTTCTCTAAATGCAGTCATGTGAAGCATAGTATTCACTCAGATCTCCTTATTTTGTCTTTGCTTTGCAGTTATAGGTGAAGAATTCTATAAAGATAGCCCAACTTGGCTCTCGGGTTAGGATGGCAATGTGAAACCCCAAGATGCTTTCCATGAGTTATGCTTAATGCTTATACATTAATTGATCCATCACTCTCAGTTGATTTCATTACTAATCCGTGGATGAGGTTGTGGCAGTGGTACAGCCTGAAGGGTTAATAGTAGGCTGTAGTTTATTTAAGTGTATGGAGAGCAAACCTTGGGTGTGGAGGGGGAGAAGGTGGGTCTCTGTTGGGAGGAGGGAAGAGACAGGAATTATCTGAAAGTAAAAACGCAGCAACCAGAGTAATTTCAGGTGTAAATCCATTGAAATGAGAGCACAGGATGTGCATTCTTGAAAATATTATGAAGAGATCCTATTGCGGTTCTCCTGTATAGCAGGAGGAAATTAAAAATTAAGAACCTGAAGATAATGTACATGACTATGCCCCCCTCCCAAAAAAAACTATCACAAAAGGAAAGTGAAGTCCCAGGTTCTCTCACCATCAGCCGCGGCTGATATCAGGCCAGATACCAGGGAGGAGATGGGGGCAGTGTGTAAAGGAAGGCAGGAAAGGCTTGCCAGATCCCCTAGAAAACAAGCTTTCATGGCACAAGCATAGCTGATGCATATTTCCCCTGTCCTTACTTCTCTCCACATGGGTCAGGAACAGGCTCCTGCTGTGGTACTTTGCTCTAGGGTTGGAAAGAGGTTGTGTCCTGAGATCTGTGGGTAGAAATCTACCGGGGCTGAGCTGACCCACCCATGCGCTCACATAAACACACACACACACGCGCGTGTGCGTGTGCACACACTCATGCACATAGTTAACTAATCACACTTGAACAATTTAGCAAACCATTCATTCATAACTTCCCCCTTCTTATCTAGCAGTGGCGTATGCTTAAAGGCTGAGTTACTGGGAGACATAAAGGTTAGTGCTCTCAGGACAGCCATATTATACTGCATTATCTTTGAAGTCATTTAAGGCCAATTTACACGGTATTTAGTATAATATTTATGAATTAATGTAATCTAAATATAGGATTGTCCCCATAGGTTTAAACAACCTCGTCCGTCGAAGTTTGCTTGTACCCAAGACCTGGAATATGTTTTAATTTAAAACATACAGGTTTCCGTAATATTCTATTTAGGAAGTCAGAAGAAATCAACACTCCACTCTTAGCTGTGATTTACTGAATCACATGTGGGTGAGTGCACATAAAGAGTGGAGATAGTGTACAGTGGGAAAGGAAGAGTCTTCCATAGACCTGAGAGCTACATCATTCTTTTGGCTCTTATTTAGGGTGGAAAAAAGCACAAAATCCCCAAAACCTCCTGGAAATCCACCATTGCAGTCCCACAGTTAAGATGGTGTTCCTTCCTAACCCGAACCTCACTCAATAAGCATTCAATGCAGTTAGAAAAATGCTGTATTAAACCAATATTTTAGTTTTTTGCTGATTTACCCTCAAAAATATAAATAAATTTGAAATTTAAGACACCTCGGCATTAGGTAAACAAGGCTTTCATTCATTATATTCTATTATGTTTGACTAAAAAGAGAGATGATAGAAAAATTTAAACCTTGTTAAGTTTACAGATGTTTATGAAGGTTTTGGGTATCTGAGAAATTGAAAGGTGTAATGAAAATGAGCATTCAGTTAAGATGACGTATTTGTATATACGTACACATGTATAGATTTGTGTGTGTGTATACATACAGGAAAAGGGAGATGTATACACATTCATGCATATAGCCTTTGGGAAATGGAAATTTAGTTGAAAAGAAGCACAACGCAATACAGGTGCTGAATAAACTCCTCCATAATTGAAACATAAGGCTTGCCTGGCTGAAAACAACACATACAGCATTTAGTATGGTAGTAAACCAAACAAGTTTGAGGGAGGTAAATGCACAAATAAACTGGAATAAAACAGAGGAGGCTTTACGCCTCAGGTCTAAAGAACCACCCCTTAAAATAATCAAAATGCAATTGGATAGCTTGATGGAAGTGAGAGGAAAAAAGCAACCCACTGTACGTTATAATCTCCCGTACAGATGAGCATGCATGTGTATTTGATAATGTCAGACAGATAGCCCAGATTGCTTCATAAATTAGAGGGCTATAAGTTAACTGTTTTTTTCAGGGGTCTGGACATGGATTCTGGTTTCTAAAAGCAGCAGCAGCCAGTTATGATGTTGTTACGGTTGTGTCAGCATTTCCCATACAAACTCCAATTTTCTGGGATCTCTTGCTTGGCTGTTAAGTTTTGCACTGAAAGCTGTTCTTCAGCTAGCCCCACTATGATATCAACTAATCATCCTTACAAGAATGGATTTGTTTTAAAGTTACATAATGTGGAGGAAAGAAAGAAATTAAACTTTGTGTTTCTAGAGCTTTTGTTTCTTCTCTTACCTTTGTCCAGACTAGACTTATATTTCCTCTACATTTATAGACTACGACTGTTTTTGTCCCTCAATATCTACATATACTGGTGCCTTTGGGCATTTTAGGGAAGGAAAAAAAGGTATTTCTTTTTTCCTTAAAAAAAAAAAAAATAGGGACAACAACCAAATTTCATAGCATTCACTTGGCCAAAACAAGATTTCTATTAAAGGGTGAATGAGTAACTTACTAATTTCTAAAGTATAAAAATAGAGACAGGGAACAGCTTATTTTCCTTTTTTTTTTTTTTTTTAAATTTTTTTCCCAATATTCAGACAGAAGAGATTGGGAATGTCAGCACTGAAGTAGGTGGAAAAATTGAGGATCCTTGTCACCTTGGATGAAAAGCGGGGTTCATCTGGTTCCATATCTTACATTGGTCAGTGGCCAGTGACACAGACAGGGCTTTCTTTAGCAGAGGATTCAAATTGCATAGTATAATAAAAGCCGGGCAGTTGATGGAATAGTCTTTTGAAGGAAGTTGTCAGAGAGTATCTGGAAATTTTGCCGGGGTAAAGAGTGAGTGAGATTGCAGAAAGTGTCTTGTGCTCAACTGAAAAGTGGATTGTACCTGTCAAGGAGGGCAGGCAGAGAACTCTCTATGCACGGTGGTCAAAAGCAAGGGGCAGAAGGGGCTGGATGACTGAGGAGAGCCTCCCCTAGCCTTAAGAAATGGAAATATGCAGCCACATTTTTCAGCAAGACGTCAGAGTGTTTTTTATCATGCATACCCTGTGTGCATGCATACCAGCCGCACTGACCCAACAGACCATAACGACACTAAAGGAGCTGTTACCATCCCTCCCGTCAATCAAGAGTGAACTGAGGCGGGTTTATGCGACAGGCAGTAATGGTTCCAAGGGAGAAAAAGTGGGGGAGATGATCCAGGCTGTTGGGCCGGTTACCTGCATTTAAAATAGAGAAAAAAACATCAGATGCCCAAAGAGTCACATAGGTGTTGGTTATAGCCTTACAATAATATTCCATAACAGCAGGAGGCTGCAGAGCTTAAAATGACCAAGTGCTGTCTGGTTTCTGCTCTGTAAGAATTTGCACAAAGCAGGTGAGGTGTTAAGTCAGCTAAGTTGAATCCCAGCCTCAACAAACAGGTTGGTGTTTCATTAATCCCAGCATCGTCTTTGCTTAGGAAGCGAAGGCCTGTTGTCTGTTTGCTGGGCAGAAATCAGTGAGATTTTTGCCATCACTTCGGTGGGTTTACATTTGGAAATCCTAGTGCAGGCTTGCACTTACTTGGTGTTTCACATTCCCTTTAAAATTCTAGATTGCGGATTCACACAGCAAACCACAATACTTGCAGATACCACAGTTAGCACTCCCATCTTCTAGGCTTGCTGGCTTGTCACTTAACTTAGCTTTGCTTCAATAAATGAAGCTACAACTAAAACAAAGATGAGGAACTGAAAAAAGTAGGACCCCTGCCACATTTCTCACTCACTGAACTGCTCCACCGATGCCCGTACAACTGTTGCGAGGGTTTGTCATGGAGAACTGACCATTATGTATTAAAATCTGCAGCAGAAAAAGGGAAAAATAATAATCATGGTAAATTAAAATTATGTTTTTTCTTCCACTGTTGCTTCACTGACTGAGCTGGGGTATATATTACAGGGGCCCTCTCTCTCTCCATAACTCCTCAAGATGCATCGACGCATTTTGGGGATCGCAGGATCTATTGAATCACTTTGCGCTGCAGCGCTTGGTGTGGGCTGGAGTTAGGATGTCACCACAGATATTGCATTTGTTTGCTTTTGTCACCGTGAGCCACAACATGAATGCACATACAGGTGGATGCAGCTTTTAATGTGCATTCATTATGTCCAACTGACATCCCCTCGATGGAAGAGAGGGCTTATTATTGTCGCTCCTTAAAATAAAGATGGATGAGAGCTTTAAACCTCTCAAATAAAGTGCCTGACCATACATAGTAGCTAAAAATAAATCATATATGGCCATCTATTCTATGTAAATGAATGGCAAGACATATAGATATAGACATTGTGTTAAGTTTGTCAAGCAGAAACAGCCAAAAATATTGATCAAGGCAAGGGGGAAAAATTGATAATGAACTGGACTCCAAGAAGACTTTAATTGACAGTGACTTCTGTGAACCAGCTTTGGACAGTATATATAAACTGACCACGATGTAACTTTATTGCAATGCACTCTTCTTTAATTAATTGTCACCTTTGTTAAGACTGGCTACAGATCAAAGGTTTAAAGTTGCTTAACAAGTTCTTAGTAACAAACCTTTCAGATGCATTAGAAATATCCGACAGCTCAGCCAATGAGGCATGCAGATTTCGATCTACCTGGCCCTTATCTGTTTATTTCTCACTCCTTTGTTGAATGTCAACAGTCATTGTTTAGCATTAACTATTTCATATATGGCTTTGTTGGTAACATTGATATTTCCAGGGACATATAATTGCTGGTGAGAGGGGCTTTTGCTGTTAGGTCTCTCAAAGTATTTTGGTGCCAGAAAGTTGATTACAGTTTGATAGAACAAGGTACAGTGCAGACACTGTAATGCAGGCTATTTTTTCCATTTTACACAGCTGAGGTCTGTAATTTCCTTATTTAAATCTGGAAAACATAAAAAGACATAGTTTGCATGAAAGGTGCAGCCGAGAATGAACTTTTATGTGAAATGTGCATATGCAGAGCAATAGAAGTGTGCCTGCCACATTTGTATATCACACACACTTATTATATATGCATATTAATGAAAACATGCATTCAGTACAGACAGGCTGATATAGGTCTCTAAATAATTCCTTTCTAAAAGACAGTACAGATATCGTACTCTTGCATGAAAGTGGCAGGTGACTTAACAGGCTATTCCTAGAATTATATGCAGAGTTTAATACGATGCATTGCTGTTTGTTCATTATAGTAATTTAATGATATAGTCACACTTAATTAATCCATCTCTGGTTTATTTGTATGTTATCACTGAGTCTCCAAAATATTTTAGAGGTAACCCAGCTGACTTCCCAATGTGCTGGGGCAGATAACTCTGGACATGAAGCTTCTTCAAATGGAATAAAAATGGAGCTTTGCAGACAGAGTTGGCCTGATGAGACCTGACTGCATATTTGGCCTGTTTCTAATTCAAATGCCTCTGTATACAATACACAGAGACTGTGTATGCACACATGTATCGAAAGGGCAGACTTACATTTGCACATAGTTCCTCTCCTTTTCAGTCCCTTTTCAGTCCCTAAGGGTAGATTCCCATCACATAATATGCATCACTCACTGCAAACACATACAAATATCTTTGTCGGATTCAGTAGCTTCTTGCAGGTAGATGTATAAAGCAGCATCAGCCTAATAATATCCCTATAAAACAGTGCTTCCTTCCTAGGATCCAGAGGGATGAAGGTTGTCAGAAGATCAAAAGATATATCACAGTATGCTTGTAGAAATCCCCTGATTATGTTTCCTCTCCATAATGCTCTAATTCACTATTTGATCAATTGTAAAAAGGCCAATGCTTTAGGATGGGAAAAAAAAAAAGTATTAGGTTACTAGATGCTTGAGGGTGAGCGAAAATCACACCTAAAATTATATGTAGCAATACAGTAATGAGCTTATCAATACTTCTTTAAGGAATCTGACAGCCCTATAGGAGAGATTCAGTTCTGTGAGCAAAGGTCACAATATAGATATTGCTTATTAAGACTATCAATAGCCTGGTTGACCAATCTAACCAGAGACTGTATAATGTACCTGCTGTTAACAGGCAGGGAGGAGAACTATGAAGAATTTACAGAATTGCCCACATGTAATATTAATAATATTGATTGATTCTAATAATATAATAAGGTAAAGATGCACTTCTTTGAAATGGTGGATGGAGGGGGGGCAGGGAGACAGTGAGATACCTTTTCTGAGTATGTTGAACTGGTTTGCACCTCTTTGAAAGCTAACCCAGAGAAAATTCAGTTTTCCTGCCTCTCACAGGCAGGGCTGTTTCTTGCCCGTTATTTCACCTGACCCAGACAGAAAAATGAGATACCTCTTTCTCTAGGACCAGGTCTTTGCCTGGCAGTTGCAGAGAAGCTGGGGACCTGAGCAGCCAAGATCTTATGGTCAACCAGTTCAGCCCCTGTCGGAACAGGATTAATCCCAGAGAGCCCCTTTTCAACACAGCAATACAATAAAAGTGCTTGATTTATTTTATTTTTTCACACTTTTAGCAGCATTTAAGAAATGAGGGGAAAGAGGGTGCAAGTAATGTATATTCTATGATATTCATAACCTATAATTAATGGGAAAGGACTTTGCAAAGCAGCTACAGACTGCTCCAAAGACTTCAGGAAAACTCTACCTTGCCTGCAGCAGTATTTGGATTGGGCCTTAAGTTACGGGCAGTTCTGCAAGATACCCGATAATATGCAGTGTGACTGCCTTAAGGTTGTTAACTCATCTAAATCCAGATACACAGACCTGCTTGCTTCTGAATTTCCTAACTACTCCCTCTTCAGCAATAGACTGCTTTATCTAGGTATGTTAGTTCACTCCTTCCGCTATACCATTCAGCTTGAAGTGTCTCATTCCAGTTTCCGTGTGGTAGTTTAAACATGGTTTGCATTTCATTATGCCTTTTTTAAGTTTACAGGGCAAGTGTTTTTCTTTTGTGAGCATTTAATTGCTTTTAAAAATGATTTATTTGATCGTATTCCATCTTCAATAATACATGGATGAGGATGCAATTTTTCACCCTCTTTTATAAAGATATATTGTTATTCAGTTATGCTGTTCTGTGGATTTTGTTCTGTTTTGTGCATTCGGAGGGAGTATGGTCATTTTTTTGCTTTGTTGTCCATCTTACTTTTTTTTTTGGATTATGGATATATTTTTTTTCTTTTGAGAAAAAGAAATCTTATTCAAGATACTGACAATAAATGAGAAAAGTAGCAGTGGAAGTGAGGAACAGGCAAGACAACCAACAAAAATCCTTCAGCAAAGTCTTTAAAAGCATACCATTGCTGCACGTTTATTTGCAAGCGTCTGGATCCAGCCAATTTTGATACCACAGAAAAGAGCATTTTACAAAGGATTTAACTCCAAGTTTAGTCATTGACAGAGAAAAACAGATTACAGTAAAAAAAAAAGGGTAAGCCAACCCATATAAACACTGAAGGAAATGTACATAAAGGTCTTGCAGGAGATAGCGGTGACAGAGTGGTGTTAGGTTTTACATTATACTGTAAGTTAGCAAAAGTTAACAACAAATTAAACAAGTAAATAAATAAACAGGAAAAGCAAGGATTGCCATTTATTCTGGGTTATTTGCTACTGGATAATACACGTCAGAGCTGCCCCTTTTAAAGTGTTGCCCGTTCCTGCAGCTTCATTCAAAGGAAGGGCATTATCTGGGGGGCAAGGGTGGGTGGTGAGAGTGCCTGGGTACTAATCACAGCATGGATAATTACTCACCAGCACTCTCTGATGGAATCACTTAAGCTGGGTGCCTTCAGGCCTGATCTGAAACCTGTTGAATCAATTGAAAGATTCCAATTGTCTCCAGTGAGCTACTGATCTTTCATTTCTGCATCTGCAATATTAGGCCAGTGGGATTTTATTTTATTTTTTTTATTTTATTTTATTTTATTTTATGAGAAGTTAATGACATACATTTGACATTTATTTTTTCTCAGTAGAGGTTTTGGTGCATCTCTGATGACAAATGTGTTCCATCATAGCCCATTTCAGTGCAGATCAGGAAAACATACTTTTGAAATACACATGGTGGGGAGGTAGAAAATTAGCTTTGCTCATTTCACTTGTAAATACATATTTGTCCCTGCTTTGCTAAGAAAGGGTCAATGGCAATTTTGCCAGTTTTCTTTGTGTGAGTAGGATGCAGCTTTTGTAATTCTCTGTCTACAGGAATATCATCATTCACTGATTCAGGATCTTGATTTTCTATTTTTTTTTTCTTCTTTTAGTGAATCACATATATACTCTTCATTGTTATGGCAACTGAGGGAGCTGCAAAGCTCAAGGATTTGATGAAGGACTGCATCCCACCTTTCTTCTCTAACGGCCTGATCCAAACCTATTGTTCGCAATACTATTTGGATCAAGCCGAAGGCACCTGCCTTCACTGGGTCAGTAAAAAGAGCAAGTTCCCTCTAGACAAGTGTAGTCCTGCCCTTGGTATGGCCAGATGGACTTGGCAGTTGTCGTCCATTCGCTGAGGACCAACCCAACACTCTCTGAAGTCAATAGTTAGACTCTGACCCAGCCTTACAAACAACAGACAGACACCATGTGAATCCTTAAGCAGGGATGTGAACATCCCTGACTTTGGCAGAGCAAGGTATTCCAGAAGGGAGTTTTCATTGATGCTACCCGAGAAGTAGCTTATTGTGGAGAATAAACAAGATTCCGGTGACATCACGTAACTAGACACAATAAAATTAATTTAGAAACCTTTTCATTTAAAAGAATGGTTTAAGGTGATCTCATACAGTGAATGTCTCACAAGCAAATGAATCAGGCTACCTGTTGTTTTTTATTATTTCAGTTGCAGTTTTAGTTAGTTCATCAATAGCAATGTATGTGGAGGGGTTTGGTTTTTTTTTTTGTGCTTCCACCTCATCTGTGCTTATGTCTTATGAAACAAATGGAGAAGTTGGAATGTGCATGTGTATGTGTGTTTGTGGAGTTGATTATCTAACCCTTAGTCTCTTTGAAATCATCACAGTGCACTCAAGTCAATGATATTCTGTCAAAGGAGGAGAGGAAACGTGTGTTCAGTGTGAGTGTGTGAACGTGATGCTGTTTGATTGCCTGAAGTCCAACTAAGTATCAGTTTCAAAGGCCTGGGGGCAGCAGGGAAAGTATTTGTTTGTTTAATTATTCATATATTTACTCAGCTTTACTGACAGTGTTTGCAGATGGGGGAAAAAATTGGAGAAGGAATGTTGGGTTCTTGTTTGGAGGGGAACGTGTATTGTATTAGCCTCAATCTGTTCTCCCATATAACGGCTGCTTTGTGCTGTTAAATGATCATTTGTTACTGACCGGCTCATTGAAAAAGGCCAGAGAGGTGCTGGTAGAATTAGATTTTATGAGTTTATTCATAAAAGAAGTTGCACAATGGGTGTGTCATTCCTCTGTCTTCTCCTCTGTGCTGATCCAGGGACAGGACTTGTGGCAGCAGTTTCTTAATCCGAAAGGAAATAGCCAAGCCACCAGTGAGCCCAGTCACTCTGCTCCTTGCTACTTGGCAAAAGACATCGATCTGATTGCCAGCCGAGAGGCTCACTCCCCAGGCTCCGTTCTCTATCCCTGGTCCCTCCATTTGCTTTCCAGCCTCTGCACCTGGGCTCTTGCTGGCTGGGTTTGCATCCAAGTCCAGCTCCTCATCCTCCCTTCCCAAGCATCCTCCCCCGGTTGCAGCGGCAAGCACGGGTGCATGGACCATATGCTCAGACCTCTCCCCACAGTCACGTCCCTTCCCCAGGCACCGCTCCAGGCTCTCTGTCCATTTCCCACAATGTCCTCCTCAGCCTACCTGTGCTCATGAGTCATTTATTTTCCATAGCCAACCTCTGCCACTACAGACCTGTTTCCCCAGCTCTTGCCATCATTGTTCACACTCCTCTTCCCTTAGTTCAGCTCTCCACCACCGTTTTGCCCTTGTGCTGTCGCTGGCTGTCACCCCTGTAGAGAGCACTTTACCGGTTCATGTTGCGAGTCACCACTCTGATTTTCTCAGACTATGTTAACTGTCTCTCCTCTCCTTTCTGAGCTCTTCCCCGAAGAGGGTTTGGAAAAAGGGAGCCATACTGACCAACTATTTAAAATTTAAAAAAAAAAAAGCCATGGGGAGTAGCAGAAAGAACAAAGTATACAACACACAGAGAGCCACACAAACATAAGTATTTCTGTACTTTAAGTACTGAGAAAATAGATAGAAAAGGTGGGGTTTTTTTCTTTTCAGTTTCAAAGCTTGATGTCCTCTTTCAAAGATTAAAAAAATAAGACAGTGCAGTAAGTCTATAATTTCACCAAGGCAATTGCACCTTTTTTTTTTTTTTCACTTTTCTTTTTTCATTAAATCAGCAGCAGATTTCTCACACCTGAACAAAAATCCTGCATATATTTTCCTTTGAATTCTTAAAATCGTGATCTTATTCTTAACTATTCCTGGCAGCCCCTTTTGGGACTACAGTTCAGCTTGTTGCAAAAATATTTTTCCCTGTTGTTTTGAAACATAACTACCCTTCAGCTCCAGGACCCTTCTCTAGCAATCCCAAATTAAAGTAAGAAGGCAAAATAAGCCTTTGAAGTAGTGCTGCATCAGAGTCTTCTTCATTCAGAGGTAGGTAGGAAGGGATTAGGAACCTATTTCTAGCCCAGCCCTCTTACTAACCTTCCGTGTCCTGCCGGATCCTTTTCCTAGACCTTGCTCTTCTTCGGTTTGTGATGTTTAAAGAGGAATTTATGATATCCAGCTTTGCAAAGAGCTTTGTGTGTATTTAAGGTAGAAGCCATGCTGTAGCTTTAGCGGTGATGGTCTAAGGTTATAAATGAGACAACATTTGTAAGGAGAGGTAATATCTTTTATTAGTCCAGCTGATATAGCTAGGAAAAAAATGACAGACTTCCTTGTGTGCCTGAAAGCTTGTCTATTTTTTTCCAACTATATCAGTTGGTCTAATAAAAGATATTACCTCTCCTAGCAATCCTTGTCTCATTTGAGGAGTAAAATGTGTAGGGTCATTATTTAGGCCTGCTTTTTGTCTGTGTTGAGGGATTAGACATTTCCTCACCTAGGTGGCCAGGGGAAACGCAGCCTGGGTTGGTGTCCCCTTCTGTCACCTTCTGTGATCAGCAGCAGTGGCCATCTCACAGGCATTAAGAGGTGCAGAGAAACTCTGACAGCCCCTGTTTTCTGATCCTGGAGATGTCCTTTCTTTTTTGTTGTTCTGCTCCCTTATGAAGGACCGTATGCCCTCTCCTCACCTCCCATGACCGTGATTTATTTATAAAATTGCTGCGTGTATGTGTGTGCGCGTGTGTGTGGGCAACCACACAAACATCCCCAAGCTGCCGAGCAAGCTGATGAGCTAATACATTTTCTAATGTATTTAGCAACTAATAATGCAAACCACAGGCAAAAAGTACAGTGAGGAGAACAGGTAAAATACTTAAGCCAGGGAAGACTTTGGAAGGAAGGGATTTTTCCCTCAGCTATGAATAAATCACAGCCCCCTCCATGTCTGGGAGAAGCATTTTGGTGTTTTTTGTTTGATTTCATAAAGCACAGCTGAAAATACCAAGCAGCTGAAAAAAATCCAGAAGCAGGTACAGGTTTTCAGATGTGGCAAAATTCTACTCGTATGCATTAGGCAGCAGTAGTCAGAGGACAGCTATTACTTATGCTTGACTTTACTACCAGGGAAAGCATCGGATCATCTATTCAGATTAGGATAGTCAGCTATGCCAAAGGTTTAATCAAATATTAAACACGGTCAGTAAACTTAAACCAACGTTGGACATGCAGGAGTTCTGCTCCTTTTCAATCAAGCACTATAATAGGAGGAAGTTTTCTCCCATCTCTGTCTGATTGGGAATTTTTGTGGCTGGAGGGAGCCTTTTTCCAGCCACTTGTGTATGTCTAGGTAAATACATGTGCATGTGGGTTTTGCATGTGTGTCTCTTACCCTGTCAAAGAGAGACTGAGTTGTTTTTTTTCCTGCACGTTCACATCTTTCTCAGATCATTTCCTGTATGCTTCTAATTGTTCATCCCATACGCCTTTCTGTGTCCATCTGTCCGTCTCCGAATACAATGCCTTTTCTCTCTTGTTCCCTCTCATCATCCATTCAACAGAGTTAGAAATGTGCATACATCTAGAGTGTGTGTGTGTGTACACGTACATGTGTGTGTGTGTATTTACAAACCCATGCAGGTAGATGCACATATCTGGCTGATTATTGATAAACAATATATGCACAAAGCCACATCTGCCTCCTTCTTATTTACATTTGGGCTGTGTTTACACCCTTCAGCCCTTATTTATTCTGGCTGGCAGCACGCAGAGGTAGACTGTTTTGCGGGGAGTTACAGTTTACGATGTTACCTCTCCCTTCTATTATTCATTCCCTCTGATTTTTATCTAATCTCTCTTTGATTGTCCTGGTGCAGCTTAAGAGACAAAGTGAATTTTTATTACATCATCAATATAATCTCCAGCTAATCAGCATCTGTGTGCATTACCATGCCCCCTTTGGCTTTTCATCTGTGTCCATAAATAAGAAGAATAATAATCGGGGCCCTTTTTGTGTGCGTGTGTGTGTTTGTGTGCGTGTGTGTGTTGGTATCAGGCGGAGAGCCACAGCTGCACTTTTTCATTTTAGCCAGCTTGTTTTAGCAACATTGGACCCAGCTTTGTGCAGATTGTCTTGACTATTGCCCAGATTAATTTCCTGGTGCCTAACATTTAAATCATGGAAACAATTAAAGCAGACAAATCCATACTCGTCTTCTCGCAGTAACTGAACTTCGCTGTTAACTTGTACACACATTTCCATGGCATTACAGGCAACCTGCCCAGTGCCAGTGAAGTGTGGAGCACTTAACATATCCCCATATATAGGTGTTTAACCCTAAATTTTTAGTGCATACTTGCTCCTTGTCTTGGGTAGGAGGATATTACATTGCGCATCTTTCAATGCGAAGCTCGGAGACTAGATTTTTGGCTTTTGATTGCTGATATTTTTCCACAGCTTGCTGTGTAGCACTTAGCCTGCCACTTAAGTCCGCAAAATTTGCCGACTTGAGTTCCTATACATTTTTTTCTCTTTTCTTTCCAGCTCTGGAACAACAATGACAATAACACTTGCCCATAAAGTAAGACTTGTGCCATACTTCGAAATTCTCATCCTCTGTACAGATGTCTTGTGCATTTTAAACAGAATCAGTCTGCTTTCTTTAAAATACTCTGATTTGGCAGAGCAAGGCGATGGCAGTGCCTCTGTGTTAAGCAGGCAGACTTCAGATTCGTTCCCAGTGGCTTAGGGTGATACTTGCATTCGATACACAGACTGCAACAGTCATGTCCCATCCTGCAGTGCCAGGATTAGTCCTTTCTGAGTTGTCCAAGACTGATCACAAACACTGTGACAGAGTTCAATCAGATATGACAAAGCCGTCAATAAAAAGGCATATACGCTCTTGGTTAAATTTTAGACCAATGTAATAAACAGCAGCGAACTCCTTGGGAAAGTGTCTGTATCTCTCCCAGATGAAATGTAGTTATGATACGGAGCTGTCCATCCAGCAAAGTGTGCGCTTAATTCGTATAATGGAAATCCTCCCAGAACGCAATACGTTCTTAAAGTTGAGCAGCTGCTTAAATGCTTTACTAGTTCCACGGAAATCTGCAGATCAGATGAAATAATTAAGTGTAGGGGTGTTACAGAAGCCAAGTGAAAAGCGTAATTCTGTGACTCAGAAATAACACTCCTTCATAGCTGTGGCAGAGGACCAAAATCATGAAAGAAACACCATATACCTTCAATACCTTGCAGTATGGATCGGGCTAAGATAAGACCCTTTCTATATTTCAAGATATTTCCCTCCTGATTTTTTTTTTTTTTTTTTAATGGACAGATTCTGATTAGATTTGGCCTGGGAATGGGATTTGCTCTGAGCAAAATGAAACACAGAATATTTTCAGTTCTCATCTTCAGTTTTCTTTTTTTATACCAAACCCTTTTCCATGGCCCCTCTAGCTCCACTCCTTGTTTTGACAAACCAGCTCATTTATCAGATGGGAAAAAGGAAGGAGGGAATATTTTTGGTTGCTTCTGTTTTGCATGATATAATCCCCCTCTCCGGTTAGCACCTCCATAAATAGGAGCTCCCATCTGAAATTGGTCGCAGTTTATTGCACTCAGGACTAGATCAGATTAGGTCCTTAGTCTCCATCAACCATGTAATAAAGAGACCAGACTTTTACACCTTAGACAGACAAAGTCAACACTTTGTATAACATCCCTAGTTTTTCCTGGATCCATTATTGTTTCGCCTTTTGATTTTGGACATTTATTTGTATGTGTATTATATGCCTCTCTATTGTTTCACTATTTATTTATGCTTTTTTGCATATCCTTACACCACTTCTTCCCCAGCTTCCCCACACCCAGCAGCTAAATTCCCTGGGCAGGTAAGAAACCAACATCATTCCCGGGTAAAAATCTACCTTGAAGGATGAAGAGCATCCCCCATTTGTAACTCAAAGGCATGAAAAAGAACACATCACTTATCTGAATTTGCTGTTCATCCAAGCACTGTTTATGGATATTTACAGTACCTTCCCTGTGCAAAGAGTGCTATTGCTTCGTGACTGCTGGAGAATTTTACGTGTCGGTATTAGCTGCAATATTAAAAATGCATCGGAAGGCACAAGGTGGGAGATTAGTTGGATAAAAAGACCCATGAATGAAGGGTTAATTACATTCAAAGAGGCCATCATATGGAGCAGAAGAGGCAATAGGTTTCTTTTCTTCAAAATTTACTAAATAGCTGGAAACATGGTTTAATGAATTTTAATGGGATCTTTCTGAATCCTATGCATATTGCATCTGCTGACTCTAGGAAGTCAAAGTATTGTTGAAAGGGAGGGTATTGCCCTACTTTAGGTTTCACAGTTCAGTATTTAAAAAAATATTCTGCAACAAGCACTTTATTCAATATATATTTTTCTCCTTATTTAGTTCCTCTCCACCTTCCCCTGCAAGTGGAAAAGACTTTCAGGATCTGTGAGCCCTCAATACCATAGATTATTCTACTGTTATATAACACGTGCTTTACATTTATTGAGCCATCTTGTGCCGTCAAGATAAAGGAGGCCTTAGTATTTTTCCCTGCTTAGGAGCCATCTACGAAGACATGGTGATGAATTTTGCTCTCAGTTATGCACACGTAGATATAGAGGAACTGACTCCTGTGATTTTTTTCCAGGATTACTGTGATATAAATGAGATCAGGATTTGGCCCAGTCTGGTGAGAGGAAGAAAGAAGAGAAAGAGTCAGAGTTCTCTTTTTCCTTTTGCAGTGTGCATGGGCTGGTCTGGGATCATACGCTGCAGAACTCATCTCTGTGCAGGCTGCAGCAGCGGCAGCAGAAAAGCCAATCTATTTGACTCTGACACAACACAAACAAGATATTTACGTGTCAGAGAGAGTGGGACATTTAGCAGCAATCAGAAAACTTGACAGCAACATCTTCATCATGCTGATCTGTGGCAAACCAGCATCAACTTCCACCTCAAAATCAAAGGGAAACTGAGGCAGGGCATGTAGTGAGCCTGTCTTAGAGCAGCTGTGTCATGCTTATATTTTTACACCTGCCTTCACTATGTTGAAGTTGCCATCACCTTGGTGACTTGAATTTTCTCTGTTGCTCTTTCTGAAAATACCAAGCACCCTCTCAGAAGGCTGATAGTATAAGGCTGCCCTATTTTTCATTAACCTGGGGTGCAGTTCTTCTTCAAAGTGCAGAGACAGTTGCTGAAACCTTCTCAAAAGAGGCTTTGAGGTTCCCTTGAAGCCAGCAGGAACTGCCAGGGCTTAACACTTGGCAGGACTGTGGTTAGGTCTGTTGAAGAAGAAAAACAGCAGCACGATTAGGATGACCAAACTTCTCTATTAGAGGTGTTACAATACCTGTATATAAATGGTTACACTGACATGTAAATACACATAGGCACACATTAATAGCAGAAAGAAAGTAAAAGCAAGCTGGTATAAGGCATTTTTACACCAGTACAGGTATGCTCACTCTCCAGGGTCTATTGGGACAAAGTTTTCCCTAACAAGGCAGTGTTACTCTGGCTCAAGGCTGCAGGCCCAGAGAGTATACCAGTGCAGTAGCCAGAGCTTCCTAAGAGCAGAGGCAACCTCAGATCTGGATCTGGAGTAAGACTGTCCAGACTGAGAACAGCAGGAGGACTCTGCACCCGGACTTTTGTAAAGAAGAAAGCCAGGTATTTAAATGCATCTCTGCAGGATTTGAGACTACACCTCTCCCCAGTATGGACTTGCTACTGCTCTTCCCTCTTGTATCCCCATTGCTCCCTCGTACGTTTCAGATTGTTCTCTCCTTACAAGCAGACAATGCGATGCCTGCTTGAATGGCACAGATAAGTTAGCCATGCGGCTCAGAGCGCCAGCCCTAAACCACCTAGCCTCCCTTTGATCTGAAATCAAAACAAAAGACATCGTAAACAAAATGATCCTTTGCCAGGTAACGGTTACTTTGTGCACATTGCCTTAATTCAGCTGCATCTCTTTGTATCATGCCCAGATCTGTGCTTGTCTTAATACTTTATCAATGTGCCAGCAGGCTGTTTCTATCGTGGATACAGCTGTGCAGAAGCTGTCAACGTTTTTAAGTAAAGTGTTAAACAATACTTCAGGTGACAGCAAATTGTTATTTCCTTACCCCCCTCCAATTCTTCCCTCTTCCCCTCCTTCACCGAGGCCAGATGTTGAAGCCCTTATTTTTATGGCTTCATGCTCAAATTATACAACCCGAATGCATTTTCCCGTCTTTTTNTTTTTTTTTTTTTTTTTTTTTTTTCTCGATGGGAGCCATTCTCTCTCTAAGGGGTGGGGAAAGAGAGGCACGGAAATCCTTCTGGTAAGCTGCAGACAAAATGACCCTCACAAACAAGCAACCTGTCTTGGTGGCTCATTCCCTCTGTTTCAGGTGAGCTTCCAGGGTGAGCTCAGAAAAGCCACCCACCTTGCCCAGGTCCTGCCTTGAGGACACTCTTTGATTCACAGCCCTATCTAGACTTCTAATACATCATTACAATGTTGAGACCTGGGAGTTAGAAGAGATGGCTTTTTTTTCCCCTAGCTCAGCTGCTGGTTTACTCTGTAGACGCTGAGCAAGTCATTTCTAGAGAAAAATTAAAACTGGCTGTCACTTTTTTAGTGCCTACTTGTTTTGTGTTCTTGTTGTGTATGTGCTCTGGGGATGGGGGTTCCTACTGCAATTGTCCTTTCAAGCTGGACGCTGTAAATTAGGGATTGACTTTAAAAACCCAAAATACTTAACTTATCGGCATTGTGTTTCTGATCCTTGCTCTACAAAACTGGATAAATAAAGCTTCCCCGTGAAGAACTTTGAGATCTTCCAGAAAGTTAACAAATTGACATTCACTTGAAGCATCAGACCTTGTTGGACTTGCACATACTGTGTTAACAGATATTTCCTAACAGGCAGATCTTTGCCAGACTCTTGCACAAGGGAATCCGGATTGTTTTGGTGAATACTAATCAAGCCACCCCATTTTTTTTCTCTCCTTTTTCCTCTTCTCAAGAGAGGGATGGTTACTGAGGCACTAGTACCCGAGAACAAACTTTACTCCTCATATGTCTCCTTCAGCACTGACCATCTCCTAATAAATCAGCTCAGATTTGATATAGGCAGGACCAATGTCAGCCTAGCTTGACTCTCGCTGTCTCTTCAACACACCAGATACAATGCTGCCACGTTGTGGCTCGTTCCTATCTGTTCTGCTGCACACACTCGTCCAGCGCTCAGCTTTAGCAAGAGAGTGTCCTGTCTTTCTCTCCAGGGAAGGACTGTGCCACTCCAACTCACGCATTGAACAGCTGGGGATACCACCCAAGCCCACTTGACTCCATAAGAAGCACACTCCGAAAAAGACCCCCTTGCCAGTGATCATAAATTACAAGTCCCTTGCATGCTCCCATAGTTTGTCGCATATGGCAGCTTCTGGTGCTTCATACAAAGACTCTCGGAGTTGGAAAGAAGAGTGTAGGAATGCCAAACTTTATTTCTCTGATAGACACCACCTGATTTATGCTTACACCTCTCTCTACATCCTTAGAGAGGTGGATGATCCTTTTGGTGCAAGGAAAATACATTCATGGAAATGCGGACAGGATCAGGCTGCTCTTTTCCTAAACATCCCTTCTCTTTACTGGCTGTCAAGTTCCTGATTCTTTTCACTTTTTTCTCCCTCTGCTCTTTTATTTATTTCCTCTCCTCCTTTGGGGAAAAGAAAAACACATACACAAAAACACAGCGTGGCAGGAAATTAAACCTTTCCACAAAGATGCCTTGGTAAGATGCCGGCTTTTCGCTCATTTATATTGCACTGATTATTTTTTATAGGGAAGAAAGGAAGGAGTGAGACTGAGGGATATGACAGAGAGGTCAACTGAGTAGAGGAAAGAAAGTCCTTTAATTTATTTGTAGAGTTCCATCATTGGTTGTTGTTGCTTTTTCCCCCCCACACATGAGAAAACCAGAAGAGCTTCAAATCCATCAGCAGCACTCTCATGGATTAAACGCCAGGTGGAACTGCTCCCATTTTCCTGGATATGATAAGGATAATGGCTTCCTCCTGGCATGATTCTGCCCATTTTATGCCGGGAATGCAACTCTTAGGTGTACTGCAACACCACTAGGCATTGAAAGGCTCCTTTTAATTCAGGGAATTAATTGTTTTATTCTGAAAGGTTGTTTCAAAGTAAGGCCATAACACTCCCTCAAAACTCTCTTGCTCTTTTAGGATGATATGAAGCACCACAATCAGGAAGCACTGGATGTCTCTGCTTCCCTCTTCATCCTCAATGCTCCCCAGACAGCACGGTTTGCTTCCATGCAGTGAATCCTCAGAGAGGATCTGGCCCTTTGGGATACTGAAACCCAAAAAGCAGGAGGGAAGTGACACAAGTTTAGGAACTGGCACTTTTAAAAAATGCATGAATATCAAGGTTAGTTGTTATTCCTGGGGAAAATGTCCCCCAGACAAGACAAATACAGTGCTCGTCCATAGAAGTGTCCTACCCTTCCTGGAAGCAGGCTTAAATCTTGAGGTTAGCTTTTCATGTTCAAGTGTGATGACAGAGCTACGCATGAGTCCCTGCAAACCCCAACCATCAGCTGCAAGCAGGGAATTTCCCCACATCTCATGAGCAGCACAGAGTAGCCTGGGGGAATAAGAATAGAGAAAACTCTGTCGTTTATCCATCTCTCCCTAGTGGCTATTTGCAAAGGATACACCTGCAGTCTTCATGCTGTGCAAACACTGACAGACACCTGATGGTTAAAAAAAATTAGTGATTATTGCTAATTGAAAACTTTTTCTGTGATTCTGTGTATCTGGTACAAGTTTTAAACAGTTTCTTATTAAGAAAGACTCCACAACCCTGAACACAGTATGTTCTGTGTGATTGCTTGGTTTTATGTTCCTGTTGTCATAAAATCACATGAAGCACCACATAGTGCCCGCTCTTATTGAGGGAGAGGAACAACCTTAGAGCAACGAATGCTGTTATTAGAAGAACCTAGTGAGGAGAAAGAGGAGGTGGCAGAAAAGAGTGATAATCAAAGGAGTGGAACTGGGTCTCCCATCCCCAGAGACCAGGATACTTGTAATTCTGATTGAAACAAAATTCTGATTGAAACAAGGTGACTGTTTCAGGGTCTGACTGAAACAAGGTCTGTTCCAGGGCAGCATTTAATGGGATGTTTTGCTGTTTCAACACCTAAGTGTTTATTTATGTACTTTTTTTTGGAGTAAAGTTTTGTGACTCAGTTTCCTGAATTGCAAAGTAAGCAAGGTAATAACACCATATCTGCAAGAGTAGGATGCAAAGCCTAATTCACACTTGTGAAATAATTGACATGTTTTGAGGTAGGGTCGCTAGAAGGGCTGAATAATTTAAAAGGCCACAGGAGATCAATGCACAGCAAAAGACCTGGTGTTTGCCAATAATTTTTAAAGCAGAAAAGAACATTCACAAATAGACTGTAATATTGAAATCCTTAGATTATTTTCATGTAGTTTAGCTTTTGATGCCTTTTTCTTTTTTTTTTTTTTTTTTTTTTTTTTTTTTTTTTTTTTTTTTTTTTTTTTTTTTTTTTTTTTTTTTTTTTTTTTTTTTTTTTTTTTTTTTTTTTTTTTTTTTTTTTTTTTTTTTTTTTTTTTTTTTTTTTTTTTTTTTTTTTTTTTTTTTTTTTTTTTTTTTTTTTTTTTTTTTTTTTTTTTTTTTTTTTTTTTTTTTTTTTTTTTTTTTTTTTTTTTTTTTTTTTTTTTTTTTTTTTTTTTTTTTTTTTTTTTTTTTTTTTTTTTTTTTTTTTTTTTTTTTTTTTTTTTTTTTTTTTTTTTTTTTTTTTTTTTTTTTTTTTTTTTTTTTTTTTTTTTTTTTTTTTTTTTTTTTTTTTTTTTTTTTTTTTTTTTTTTTTTTTTTTTTTTTTTTTTTTTTTTTTTTTTTTTTTTTTTTTTTTTTTTTTTTTTTTTTTTTTTTTTTTTTTTTTTTTTTTTTTTTTTTTTTTTTTTTTTTTTTTTTTTTTTTTTTTTTTTTTTTTTTTTTTTTTTTTTTTTTTTTTTTTTTTTTTTTTTTTTTTTTTTTTTTTTTTTTTTTGTAATTGGGGTCACATTTATATTATATTTTTCCAGCCAGAGTTGGGATCAGAACTCCAATGTGTTAGGTGCTGCACAGGCACATGCAGATCTACCATATTCCAAACAGACACAAACAAGCACACATCCCTTAGGAGAAAAGAAGTACCAGATCGTGATCTAATAGGTTTGGTTCCTAACCCTGAGTTGCACTGAGATTAAGGCTCAGATCCTTAAAGGCACTTAGAGCCCAACTCCCATTGAAATCAATGGGTGTTAGATACCTAAATAGCTTTATGGATCTGAGCATAAGTGACTCATCCAAGGGCAGAGCAGCAATCTACAGCCGGGTTGGGAATTAAACACAGATTATACAAGTCTCAGTCTGATTTCTTAATCACAAAATCATCTCTCCTCTCCATATTTTGTGCAATAAATCCCTGGCATTCACTTCACAACATGGATACATAATGCCTGTCCCATAAAATCACTGGAAACCTGCAGTGAAAAAAAACGGTTTTCCTTAAACCAAGTCCAGCTACAGACACACCAGTACACTTTGTCTGCACTTGAGGTTGGCTTCTGTTTTCTCTTACACCATGGAAACTCTATGGCACTCAGAGTTCCCTCCCTAGGTTTACATCCAGCTGACAGAGGGCAGAATCCAACCCCAGCACTACAAGTTCAAACATTTTTCACCCGGCTCTAGGGAGGGGATGGATTAGACAAACTGAACTTTCTGAAAAGATCAATATGGAACATCTCTTTCAATTACTCTCCAAGGTACTAAGCCTGTGAAGTCGGTTATGGTGCATTTATAAATCTTTCCGGGGGGGCTGTCTGACATCCTCTTCTTCCACCTTTACTCCTTGCAAGCAATCCCTTATTGCCTGGGACGGGCTGGCAGGGCAGAGTTACTCACAGCAACTGGCAGGGAAGGATGAGGCCTGAGTCTCTCAGAATCAGGACAGATGGGGACCTTTTTGATCTCCCTTCCCCAGGCACTAATATTCACATAATCAGAGATGCAGCTACAGAACAACAGGGGCCAGATCCAAACCTTGTGAAAGCTACTGCAAAGTCACCAGTGCCAGAAGACTTTTCAGAAGCTGAACATGTATGTTAGATGCCCTAAAACAATCACAGCCCCAACAAACAACTAGTTGGATGCAGTTATATAGGGGGATGGGGTGAGGGAGTCCTTATGCCAATACAGCTCCTTCGATTCATGGAACAGGTTTAAAGTCTACCCAAAAAATTATGCTGAAGATGTTAAGTAAATCATGTCCTGCAAGCCTGCTGGCTCCTCTCTGATACTGCAGGATTGAAGTGAGCATGCAGGGAGAGTTTTCTAGAGAAGCATGAGTCACTACACTGTAGCTCTGGTGTTCTGTGCACTTACCTGCCAGGACGATAGGAAACCTGCCAGTTAAAAGAGCATGAGGGTCACTTGAGGTATAATCTGTGTCCCTAACTCTCCCTCTCCAAACACCCCTGCTTAAGATTAATCTGTCTAAAGTTTTATTTTGTTTTCTGTCCTGGTGTCTGGCTAGGAATTTCTCTAGAGGCGTTAGATGAAAGGCAGTAACAGGCTCGGGCAGCAAAGGCTGTGAGTGTTTAACACATATAAGCTATTTAGACTTTGCTTCAGCAAGGCTGCCAGATTAATGCATATTAATTCCCATCTTCCAAAACCTACTGCAGACCAGACCTAAAGACACCACTGCTGGGGAACTGGCTGCATTTCTGTGAGGCTGTTTCTTTCCTGTAGGGTGCTATGAACCAGCTTTTCGGGTGCACCCCAGTACCCAAGATGAGTCCATTTCTCCTCTTGGGATGAAGGAAAATCCACACGATGGTGTAAAGAGAACAGACAGGGCGGTTCAGCCTCCTCTCTGCATTAAATACACACTCCTGCTTCATGTGGCATGGTTACATCCTGTGGTTGGTTCAGCTCTGGGCTAGAGCTGTCCCCTGTGTCACCTCTGACGGAACGAGGAGCCCTCCTGTGCTGGGTGCTGCACAGATGGGGGACAAAAAGTGACCTCCTGCGTCAAGACACTGGGTTGTCGAGCAGGGAATGAGAGACAACAGATGGATACTGGCAGACAGAGGAAGTGTGAAGAGATGCTGAGATGTTATCTGGCAATGTGGCTGGCAGCCATCTCAGTGGTCCAACCACTCCAGGTGCCCAGGCAAGAGCCAGGGGTAAGGAGGGAGGGGCTCAGCAGCAGCCAGGGGGATGGCTTTTGGTCTTGTCTAGTTAACCCAGGACACGCGACACCCTGGGATGTCTCCCAGCAGGTCCCTTCTTGCCCTTCCAGCTCTTCCTTACCTCAACCTGAGAAAGGCCATGAGGAAGAGATGGTCTTGGATCTTGGCCACTCTGACAGGAGCACTGGGGAGACGCATGGCCTGGGAGGGTGTGCTTTACCTGTACATCTTCACATGGTGGACACGTCTGCAACCCTTCTCCCTTGCTTTTAAGGAATCAGGCGTGGCAGATGTTCACCAACAGGACTGGTCAAGGAAGAAGGGGAAGCTGGCAGTGTGTAAAAAAGGCTGGAAATATGTCTGGGGAGAGCATTTTTGTCCATTTTTTTGCTTCAAGATGACCAAAACCCCAGCAGAAAGAAAGCTGAAGCTCATGATATCTCACCCACCGAGGATTTGGCCCTGTGGGGATAGCCAGAAGGGACATTTAGGCATCAGTGTGGCATTCTTTCCCCACCAAACCGGGAAGCTGTGGCAGTCCAGAAGACCTCCTCACTGCCGCCCTGTGGAAATAATGCTGCAGGGCGACGCAGGGAAGGGAATTCAGGAGCAGCTGCTGATCACAGTGAGTAAAACCATCAACAACCTGACCCTAACTGCAGGACCAGGCCGCAGTGTGGTTGAAAAGGATCTGGCATCCCTGATGACAGCATTTGGTATAAGTGTCAGCCTTATTTTAACCCAGTTGATGCTGTTAATGAGGGGATGTTTAGGCACCGAGGAATATTTGCATGCAGTGACTGCATAAGGATTGAATCTTACGGAGTGAAATTCCTAGTGTGAGACAGCCTTGGTATATGTTAGGAAGAATTAATATTTATAGATAGTCTTAGCTTGGAATTTCTATACAGAGGTACATTTGCATTTTTGGAAAAGAACTTTTTAAGAACTGTTTTTTTTTCTTTCTCACTAAGTAGAAATAACTTGTTGATACACAACATATAATATGAAAGGGTGATTACTGTAACATTTACAGATATTTGAGCAAAGTGCACATAATAGATGTATTTTTACATTGTAGTGGTTACATTATCTCGAAAAAACAGACATGCATACTAGTACATTAAAGATTTAGGGCTCTATCCTACACCATTTAAGTCAATGGGAGTTTGTCACTGATCATAATGGAAGCTAGATAGGGGCTTATATGCCAATGTAATGGAGCTGCTAAGGAATAAATATCGACACAAATGAGTCAATATATTGGTGTCTTTTAAGTGCTAAAACTGTACTTTGTGATACCTATTGCAGTTTTTTGCATGTTCATTCTAACTGCAGTGCAGCCATCCTGCTGCTAAAGACCAGGATGTGGAGGGTACCAGTATTCATTGAGTAGTAGTGACACCTTCAGGTTGCTATCAAAACCAGTCCCCTTTGTGCAAGGAGCTGCACATGCATGTGTGGAGAAAGAAATCTTCAGTGAAAGATTTGATGACTTGACCAAGGACACAAGGCACAGCAGTGACAAAAGCGGCAGTGAAAGCCAGGGACTGCAACTCCAGGGAGAAATCAGAACTACAAACCTGCAGTCAATGAAGTCTGACTTGGGTGGTTTAGGATGTTTTTTACCAGTGGGGGGAGGAAAAAAAAAACAAACATGTTTAAGTTAAACTCAGAAATTAATTTGTTATATTTCCTAAGTATAAAAAAATAAATCTCAAGATATTTTGGTTTTGAACATTTTCATGTTGGGGCATTTTGCATCTATACCATGTCCTGGCTATTTAAGAAAATAAATTATACCCACAGATAAACTTTTTTTTTTTTTAGATAATCAAATAAAATGTTTTGACTTTATCCTTTTTATGTCCTGCTTGAAATAACTTGCCAAATTTCCTCCAAATCTGTGAACAGCTTTCCTTCCTGCTAAGCTATTTTTCCTCTACAAATATCATCTGACAAAAAAATCCTGCAAGTCTGGTCAACAAGCTAGCGGTCTGCTCTCAGTCTCCAAACTAAGCAAAAAGCAGAAGAAATAGAAAAGAAATTAGGAAAGAGCCAAGGAGTCCAGAACAAAAGCAAAAAGGATTTCTTCTTCTCTTAAAGTGGCAGCCTGGAGTATGGGGATATTACTCCGAGATGCACAAGAACCACTAGAAACAGACACCTCCATACGAACAGAGAGAGTGCTGTACTCTGCCTCCATCTAATACATAAGATTTATAAGTGCTTCAGCTCCCCAGAGGCACTCAGGCATATTGCTATATATAGGACTGTTCCCAGATTACAGAATACCGTCCCTTGACTGTAGCGTTATCAGACCACAGGGATTTTTTTCTTTTCTTTTTTTTTTAAACCAGTTCACTCCAAGCTATTTCCCTTTGTTTACTTTGTCACCAGTGTTAATCACTGAATGGAAAGGGGTTCAATGTCCAGTTCAGAAACAGTCCTTGACAAATATAGATAAATAGCTCCTCCCAGGTAGCAACAATATTTGTGCAACACATAACGTGGACAATAGGTTTGTTTTCTGAACAGGTTAGCTGGAAAATCAGTTAGGGCTCTACCTTGCATTGAGCTGTGCCTCCAGTGGGCCAGGACTGGGCAGCAGCAGGGGCTGTGGATGCTGAGCTCGGAGCTGGTGAAGTTCCCCACAGGTGGCCAGCATGACCCATGGCTTGGGGTATGTTGCATGCATCCTGTCCATGCCAGATCCACGGAAAAACTGTGTCTGTCATGGTTCCCAGCTCCCACTCAGGCTGTTTACCTCAGAAAGTCATTGTTTTCATCTGAAGCATTTGTGGGAACAGCAACCGTTGTTGCCCCTGTAGGAACTGTGAAAACGGGAATTGGGCAAGGCCTGCTACCACTCCCATATAGGATGCAGTTTTATACCTTTTGGGGAAGGCAGGGACAGATCCTGCAAGGGTGCTGAGTCCCTTCTGTGCCGAGCTGTTTTCCCTTTCCCTTTGACCTATACGGAAATGAAGCTTTTTGCCCTCCTTCACTCTTAAACCTGTGAGTGATTTCACACGCCTCTGCTTCTACCATCACCATTCCCTCCTCCATTTCTTACATTTTTTTTTGTGCTTTCCTTCCCTGTCATTATTTTTGTCCAACAGCTATTTGTTCAGTAATCTCCCCCAAGAGATTAGCACACTAATAGGCAGTCAACAAAACAAGAAAGAAAGAAAGACGCAGTACTTAAAGGATGAATACTTGGGAGAGAGCATCAGTCTTTTGATGTCCTGATTCCAGTCGGGTTTATTTGCTATATATGTGTCTGTAATAACTATACATCTTTGTACAGCTGTCCTACCGCTCAAACAGAGATTTCTGACTGCTTTGCAAACCTCATACCCCTCCTTCATTTGCGGAGAGGAGGAAAGCGGCAGCATTCCCAGTACCCAAACAGATACCCTGGGGCACCGAGCAACCCACATATTTTAGGTAGTAGGATGGATCAGCTGCAGAGTCAGTCCACCCATCACACACATTTCCCTTCTCTCTATGCCAGCAGCACCCATCCTGAAAACTTCTGCACACCTTGCACTTTAACCCCATCAGAGGCAACAGGAGTCTGTGGCTCCTGACGGTTGCATAAATAACACGGTGCAGAACTGGGACCCCGTTTCCAAGCATAGATGCTGTATTTCGCTCAGCCATAGCTGTCTAAAAGAATATCATTGGATCTTTAGTGACCCTACTGCTCTGAGTGTATAACAGCCAGGCATTTAATACACATGCGAAAAAAAGTAGAGGAATTCAAGGGGGAAAAGATGGCTCTAACTGCACCGTGTTTTGCAGGGTGGTCTGGCAACGACTGCAAATATGCCTTTTAAAGAAAGTTTGGTTTTGCAGGCATGCTCCTCTGGTGGCTGCTTTTGCTTTGTTTTTCCTCAGACAAATTCTTCTTTTAAACTGGTAGCAAAGACTTACTTAGGACTGCATTAGGGGCTCTTGAAAACACCCTTTTTTTCTTCCCTGGAAATTGATACCACACACTTGGACGATTTTATTTTTTTTAACAGATTGGTAGGCATTCTTTTCATTTCCCCCTTGTGATTTTATACAGAACACTTTTTCAGGCAAATCTTTTCGCACCCCTCCAAAGCAGTCAATGAAACCATTCGTGTGCATACAATTAAGCACAAAGGGGGGAAAAAAGAAAAAGCTACAACAGCCTAATAATTTCATCTGAAAAATCCTTCAGATTGTTAATATTCTGAAGTAACAAATCCTTTTGAAAAGATTTTCAAAAAGTCATGCATGCCTCTAACAGTCATTTTAAATACCCACAAATTTGGGAGCATATGGAAGCTACTAATTTTAAAGTGATAATAACATCATAGGTTTTGCCCCCAATTCGGCCCTGATCCTGCACAGTTGAAGCCAGTAGAAGCTTTATTATTGACTTTGTTGAGCATATGATGAAGTAATATGGGGTGCAGCAGCCTCACTCAAATCAAATGGATTACATGGGAGTAGCAGAATTTGCCTCCATATTTCTGACAATTTGTAGCACAAAAAATACCTAGCAGACTCCAATATTCAGAATTTATAGAGGGACAATAGGGGGAATTGTACATGGGAAATGAAAACGCAGGAGAGTGGATCAGCAGGATTAAAACTCAAACCTTCATATATAGGTATCTTAGGTATCTAATATCCTAAGACTCTTCCCAAATGATCAGGGTAGCATAGTTATTCCCTGTGTTTCCCAGTGTACACAGAAGAGGGAGTTGCTATTAGAGTTTGGAAGGCCATGAAGTTGTTACTTTTGATTTCAAGGAAAAAAAGAAATTGGAGTTTAAACGTTGACAAATCTTTATTCCCAGCTCTGTTGCATTCACAAAAATGGAAGAGTCTCTCCAAACAATAATGTTGGATAAAAAATATTGAAATAAAAGACATTCATACATTTTATCTCAAAACCCTTTGAGATTTCTGACTGTTGTTTTCCAATATTTTAATCTTTAAGATTCAGATGTTATCAGTTAACACACAGTCTGGAAAATGTACCTAAAAAAAAAAAAAGGTTCAGATTTGAGATTTTCAAACATTCTCACACATTTTGGGGGTGGTTGTGAGGAAGCACAGCAAAGCACACCAGGCTTGTAAAAACTGGAAGAGATAGCAATACCAAAAAAAGGATGGCGAATCGGTTGTTTGAATATGAACACGATGCGTTTAGCTGTTTTGAGGTCTAGGTCTCAAAATTATCCTTTAAATTTTGCTTTACTTGCTATTCATCCCTATTCACCTTCTCTTGGAGTCAAGTTAATGCAGGTATCAGCTTTACAAACAAAGCTTACGTCTCTGATGGTTGCTTAGAAAAGCTTTTAAACACTAAAGATGAAAAAAAGAAAGAAAAAGGAAAGAAAACTGTTGCTTTCTTAAGAATATAAGTACAGCCATACTAATTCAGAGATATGGTGTACAGAAAGCCACTCTGCACCCAGCAGTGGCCATAAGCAGATGCCCAGAGAACAGTAAGAACAAGGCGAGGATATACAATAGCCCCCTCAAACATTCTCCCAGCCTATCACTATTTTCAAGCCAAGGGATTTCCAAAGCCTGACATAGTTCATTTCTTCATATAATAAAATATAGTGAGAGATTTCATCATTGTGGAGATCTGACCCACAGTTCTTGAAAAAAGCATGGTATCTGCACTGTATCCTCTACCTAAGTCCGTGCATCTGGTGAATACAGAGGAGAAAAGTAATTCAGAGGGCACAATAAAACCTTGAGCAGAGTCTTTTGTAAGCACCCAAAAGGAAATACCAGTGCAGAGGCCTAGATGGAGCATAAAAGTTTCGAATATGTCTTTTAGGACTGGTCATAAGGATGTATACCACTAGCATAAGAAAAAGAACTATCGCATGACTCTTTGGAAAAAAGGTACATCTGGAACCAGATCAAATGTCTGCAATAAATGATGAATCCATGTAAAATTCACAGCTGTTTAACATTTTACTCTAAGCTTCAGGTTCAGCTAGGTCAGATTTAAAGTCCATCCAACCTTTCAGATGAGTCTGGGGTTTAAAGAAGCAGGGAGAACTTTTGCTTTCGCAACATTATCCTGTGGGTGAAACACTGGTGAGTCTTTCACTTGGAAACAGCTGTCAGTGCTCAAAACAAAACCTGAGTAAATGTGACTGGAGAGAAAGGAAAAAGATTTCTTTTTTTCATATTTTTATCATGACTGTATAACATCTCCCAAATGAAAGGCTGGGGTATTAAAAGTTGGAACCAAATTTACCAGCACTTCTGTAACGAGATCTTTACACCATTCAGCATCCTAAAAGGAAAGATTCATTTCTGTCATTACCTTCCACAAACTGCTTGTTTAAAAGTTTAATTCCCACTTTGTGGCTGTGAATGATGCAATAACATCCTCTTGCTATTTGTGTTTTCTGGCCCAGGCCAACATCAAAGGCAGCAGTACAAAATTAAGGAGTGCTTTGGATATCTATTCAAACCACTCTGTATTCCAAACCCGAGCCCCTGCCTCCCCTCGTCCCAGGTAGATATTTGCATCCTTTAAATGATCTTGTTTATTCTGTGTCGGAATATAGTTATCTGAATATTAATTATGGTTTTCGTGAAGTTCATCGGTTGAGTGCAGGAATTGAGAATTCTTCCTTCAGTCGCAGCCACCTGCTTAGATTTCTGTGTTTATCTGCTTCACTGAGTTTAAATCAGTTTCTGTAAGTGAAAGTCTGTTGCTTTGAGCAGATGTTAATGCTCAGAAATAGTGTACAGTCTGCCATTAGCATATGTAGCATAATGCTAATAAATAGAGGCATGTACCACCCTTGAAGGTGATTCTGATTTCAATGGAAAATCTCCCCCCTATCCTGCCAGCCCCTTTCCTTAGGGAAGCCTCTGGCATATACAGCTGTTACAAGTGAGGGACCTTCCTCCCATCCCTGGCAAGACCTTAGCAAATGGTCCATTCTGTTTATGCTACATTTGGATGATTAATGATATTGTATATTGTAACTAAATTGTACTGCTATTATCATCAGGTCACTGCTGACAACTAGATATATCATCTCTGGGGTTCATATACAGATAACAATTTTAACTATGTGGATAAGTAAAGGCTTGATGGTGTCCTAATGGTAATGTAAATATTACCGCATACTGGAAGGTGGTAATGCACCTTATATGGGGATAGCATTACACAACTGTAGCCATTGGGTGGCTGAAGCTGGTGTGATTGTTGTAACACTGGTTTTCTGCTTTATCCTTCTTGTTATTTTTTTTCCCTTCCCTAAGGATTTGGAATAATCCATCTGTAAAACATGACAACCATTTAGGCTCAAAGGGACCCAGCAGCTTTCAAGCAAAACTGTAATCAAAATGATTTGGGATGCCTTGGGTTTTGGGAGGGGGCAGTACAGTTGCCTTTATGCTCTCCTGTCTCCCTGCTCAATGTGGTGCTCTGAGCTCCAACACTAAAGTAGAGACACTGGAAGAAAAGTTAGGGTATGGCCAGCTTAGCCAAGAGCAGGAGAGCTGGAAACCAGAGAAAGCCAGGTCATGGAAGTGTCTTCATGTATTGTCTGGAGACCAGATCAACACTCCTGATCCTAAGAGTTGCAGTTAACCATTTGAGAGAGAGATCATATGGAGTCAAGATTAAAAATTAGAGAAAGGGCTTATTGCAGAAAGGCAACATTACAGCTCCTGGCTTAAGTTGAGAGTATATTGAAAAGGTCTGGAGGAACAAGAATTCGAACTGAGCAAAGGCTTTGCCCCTTTTACTATTCATCCATCAATAACTGGCACATGTCATGTTAGGGCTCAGACTAGAAATTAATTATTCTCACTAATACTGAGGAACCTTAGTGCACCAACCCTTATCTTCATAAATCCCGATATATACCAGGAGCAAAGAACGCAAAAGTCTTTGCAATAATACCAGCAGAAAACTGGAGCGTGATAAGAATCAGCTTTACAGGCCTTGCATTTCCATGAGCCTAATTCCTGTTTCATAGGGAGGAAAACATAGCAATCTGCACTCAAAAAGAGAAAAGAATGGTTGGATCAGAGCCCCCAACTGATTTATACTTGCAATTTCCTTCTGAGATAGCAGCAGCAGATGTGAAAAGAAAGTCTACCAATAATTCTGTTCTCCCACCAGCATGTGAAGAGGAAGATTTTCCTAAAACCAAGAAATTAGTAGAGTCAGATTTCATTGGAGAGTGGTTATTTTTAAGAGGTTTGAGGTCCCCACTTCCATCATTCCAGGTGGGTGATGGTTCCCATTTTCCACAGAGAAAGGTGTTAAAAAGGAGACAGGTTTTGCACAGAAATAAAAGCACAAGCCTGAGTTCCCAGCTCAGTAATTATAGCACACCTTGTCTGCTAATTAAATTATATTTTTGGAAAAAACACCAACCCAAAACTAACCCAAAACAAGAAATGATAAAAAATGTAAGACAATGATAATTCATCTTCTCAGAGAGCTGAGTTCATGCTGCAGGAGCAGATCTCTAATTGGTAGATATTTACAGATACCTAGAACCTGAAAAAAAACCCCAAAGCAGATCCCAAAGTACCCAGGACTGTGCTATATAACAGAGAAATGGTGGCAAATGAAGCCTTGTGATACTAGCTCCCTACTAATCATCAGTTCACTCAACAGCCTGCCCTCTGGGCAAGGGATTCATCTTTAAGACAGTGTTTGGGTCTCTGAGCAGGAGCACCCAATATCTGTGGGCCTCAGATCAAAAAAGCAGAATTGCTCCCTCTGCTCCAAGCACATCTCTGCTGTAGAATCAGCCCATTCAACAATTTAAGAGACATAAAATAAGGACAAAGCCATATCAATTGATTTTTATTCCACTGACGTTCCCTTGCCCACTGTTTGCACTTATTGATCCGCAACTAAGGGAGAAGGCCAGAAACAGGAAAGAATAAAGGTAAGCTCAAAAAGTGCTGCTGTTCTAGAGCAACATAAACACAACTTGAAGCTGGAGGGCAGAGGAGGGACAAGGGAACAGAGTAGCGAGAGAAAAGGAGAATAGAGAAAGGAAGAGAGAATTAGAGACAGAGCAAACAAGATTAAGTTTCATCTGACTTAATGGATGTACACTTGGAAAGCAAAAGGCAGTGAGAAGAAGGGCAGAGGGAGAGAACATGAACTGTAGCAAGTTTTGTCCTGAGGCTCCATGCAATGGTTTTGTCGGAGACTCTCTGAGGCTGGTGCCCCTTTTTATGATGTGCAGCTTTAATGAAAGAAGGAGGGAGGGAGGAGCAAAGCGAAAAAGAAAAAGCATCTGAGACTCTCTGTCTCTTCCTCAGTCTCCGTTTGCAGAGACCTATTGGCCATAACTCTTGCAGGGCAAATAACAAACGTTCCCCATCCAAATGTAAGCACATTGGCACTTAATCCTATTTTATAAAGGTTATAGTTTTACATAAATCACTCGCTCTAAATGCACTTTAGTCATCCTCCTCATGTTAAGTTTCCCTTTAAGCCTAACTAGGCAAGGAGGATTTCTCCCACTGGCCCTCTGGACATGACGCCACCAAGATTGAACTATGCTCTCCATCTTTAATATCCCTGGAGGGATTCGTCTATAGTGATGTCAGGGGCTAAGCATATTCCCTTGCCAGGGTGGGGGAATTAAATCTGTCCTTCCCCTGTCTCACCCAGGTCCAGCAGAGCTAAAAACAAGTTGTTCGTAAAGCAGAGAAAACTGGTGATGCTTCACTTTTGATGTCTCGCTCTCCATGCAGACTCCCTAATGTCTACTAAAGGGTGAGCTTAGTAGCCTTTTCTTCAGTGATTTCACTATCGGTCATCCTGTTAATAAAGTTTGCAATAGTCTCTGAGACCTCTCCTCTCTATCATATTTCGCTGAATTTACCCAGTGATTTTCAGAGTTACACAGGAAGGACAGACTGACTCCTAGTTAGGCAGACAGCATAGGTGCTTGAAAACAACACATTTCCTTAAGAAATCAGCTTAAAAGGTACCCACTGGCACAATTGCTGAAAGGGCTATTTTGCCCATTTTCATGCAGATGCATCCCCGATGAGGAAGGCACATTCCAGAGCCTGTACATTTTCTAAACAAGTTCAGTGCTTGTTTCCTAGCAGGGTATGCAAGGTGTTGAATCATCAAGCACCCAAGGAACTTCATGAGCTTGGACCAAGTTAGATACAATGATTTTAGGAACCTGAGAGCAGAGGTACACTGCTCCAGCTGCTGCCTTTGTTTTTTCAGAGAGTCCATCAGGATGAACTGCCCTGCCATAGACACTGGAGCTCTGTGTGGTACTTTGGAGTCAGAAGAAGAATTTAAAGCAACAGTCATGAGAGACTGAAAGAAATAAAAGCAAGGCTTGTGCTAGGCAAAGGATAACGGTGACATATTCATACACTTAGGAGGAGAAAGTAGGCTATAGGGTGTTTTTTTGTTTCTGTAGACGAAATCCATGCCAGTGTCTCCAAGCTCATATACAACCTCATCTGGCCACCAGCCCAGCCATTCCCAGAAATGCTTAAGTCAAGAATGAGAGCACACCTCTTGCTGTGTTAGGAGTTACTTCAAACAAAATGAGTTGAAGCCCTTTAAGAGCACTTTGCAGACCATAACACAGACAATCCTTATCCATGGGTGGTCTGACCTACAAAGGGTTGACACATATGCAGTATGGAGAACCAGGGGCCTGGTAGAAAGCAGGGCTGTCTGCACTGACTTGTCACTTAGAGTCACCCAAGAATACAAAACTGGCTCCTTTCTTATTCCTCGGTGCTCTTGGTATGAAATGCCTCACTAAGAACATTCCTTCAACTGGTGCCATCTGAGACAGCTAAGCATGCTGGGAAGCCTGAAAGTTTTTTTGACCAATAGAACTTGAGTTCTTTCAGCTAATATGGTTGAGCCATCCCTGTGGTCTCTCTCTAGGGCATCTTTAATTTAAATGTCTGTTCTCTACCCAGACACTTATTTTCATAAAATTGCTTCCAGTTTAGTCACTCAGATTTTTGACTTAGTCAAGTTGTCTGAGGTTGGATAATAGGTTCAGAAATCACTGGAGTGGAGAAGTGGAGAGTCAGAGGCAGGGACATTACCATCATATAGGCCTTGTCTTCTGAAAATTCAGATAAAAACCCACCATCTTTCCATGGATAGGGGTAAGTAAGTAATACCACCTGGCAGGCAGGTTGTGCCACTCAAGCTGCCTTGATCCTTCTCCACAGAACAGTCTCTGGCAGTCTGAAAAGATACACAGTACCCTGAATTTCCTGTGAGCAGACCAAAAATATTTTTTAGTTTTGCACTAGCACAGGTTAAATTTAGTCATTGGGTTTAAGCTATGACTAGTGAGGTCTGGGTCTAAACAAGTCTGTCTTGTTCCTCTGTCTTGCATTAGAGGAACAGCTGATACGTGAAGGGAAGCAGACCTTTTGGTCTCTCTGGCTTTACAGCAGGGAGGAAACAGTATGTGATTTCCAGTCAACCGATGAAAAACCAAGAGTCATTGAACTAAATTCCCAGTGTCTGATCTAGGACGTTACTGCAAATAGATGCTCCACTGAAATCAGTGTTATTTACTTCTTCACACCAACTCTGATTCTAGCTTCAGAGTCCAGATGAGTTGAAAGACTTCCAACATCACCAACACATTCACTACCTTAAAGGAAAGCTAAGACCAGATAGGAGATGAAAAGCTTGAACTCCTCTGCATGGAGCAATTGCACGCCTATGAAATCCTTAAGCCCTCTATGTCAGCTGCAGTTTAAATACCTATATAAGCCTAAACAGACAAGAATGACTTTTGCCCACAAACAAGCATGAAGGAAAATTCTACTTGCCAGTCAGTGACAATTCATGCATTAGCACATTCACAGGAAGTCCAAAGCTCCCTAGTTCTGTCCCCAGTTCTGCACAGCTGGGAGAAGCTTTTTTCCCTTGCAATAGTAATGACATTCTACTACAAGAGTAAGAATAAATTTGTTTTCTATGAGACAACCAATAGAAATAATTCATAAGTTTGTCTTATGTGATATGGTTGTGTTTGGAAAGCTCAGCTGCAATCAGTGCCCCACAGTGCAAGGTGCTGTTCATGATTTAACAAAAAAGCAAGCCAAAAGAAACAGAAGAGAGGAAGTCATACACTCAAGGCCATGCAGGAAGTCAGCAGCCACGGCAAAAAGTGAACTTAAGTTTTTGACTATCAGTCCAGTGTTCCTTGTGCTGCACCATACACCATGCCATCAGTGAGGTCAGCAAGACTTCTATATACTTACACACTTCCCATCATCATCATCATGCAAGAGCACCTCAAAATCTATATTCTTATCTTGCCCCTAGAAAGTAAAAACTGTTTTTGTTTCCAGTTACTTAAGAGGAATTGACATATAGGAAAAAGCTGGAGCTACAGCCACAAATAAATAAAAATGTCTAGACCATAATTTGTGGTTCTTATGTCCCAACCTCAAATGCCGTACTCAGTTTCTACTCAACCCCAAAAGCACCTATTCCTTCAGCGTAAATACACCTTCTCTAACAAATACATATTTTGGAACAAGACCCAGATCTGAGGTCTCCTCTGAGTAACATAAATGCCCCTAACAGACCATCATTCTCTCAAACTCTCTCTGGTCCAGAATTGAGATACAAGAAGCAGCAAAACATCTTTATCCTCTGCTAATGCAGCATCCAAAGCACCATATTGATTCTTTTTGGTGCATGTTTTCTTTGCAAACAGTAGTAGATATCACATCAAATCACTGCCACATACTTAGTGGGGTACTCACTCACCTGTATAAGTCCAAAGAGCCACCTCCAGCACCAGTGTCCCCTAGCTATCCTTAGCACACCCAGGTCAGCTGCCTGCCCTCCTCTATGACTGAGAGCCCCAAGCAAAACCACTGTCTCCATGTACATACATGAGACAAATGTTCACCTGAAACATTTAGGGCATTAGGGTATTTGAGTATTTTCTGTTAAAATCTCCTTGGCACTAAAAACCAGGCTAGGTCATGGAAACACAAAGCTTGTAGTTTCTCTAACAGTTGACAGAAAAAACATTGCTTTGCAGAGAAAAACAGGCTGGGTCAAGGACAGAGAATGAAGGTGCTATTTTCTAAAACATTGATTTGAACCTGACTTACACTTAAAGCAAAAAAGAAAGACAATAAATCCAAAGAAGGAATCAGCAAAAAACACACCCATCATCCTAAACCTCACAGTTTTACAGTAAATCTAAATGGTTCACATTAAGGTCCTCCCGCTGAACCAGCTTAGGAGGACTTTTTTCCTCAAGGGGATGCCATGGTCACTAAGGTTAGTTTATCCCTCCCCTGTAAACATCTCTGGAAAACATCACAGCTGGAAAGTTGACTTAGATTTGAGACAGACACACACTGGACTGCTTATACAAGAGGCCTCTCATAGTTATACTGACATATTACACCTGCTCCACCTTTGCATGTGCAAGTTCAGACTGCATCTGAATCACATGAAGCCACTACCAGGTTCTGATACCCTGTTTGGCTGAGCCACAACTCAGAGCCACAAGATAGGGTAGAGTAGTACATATGCTGTTTGGAAAACAAAACAACAAAACCACATTGTCATCAATAATAAGCAGGCGATTCTTCAACCGTACTGAAAGGTGAGTCACAGAAGCACTGGGGCTGGAAGGGACCTCTGGAGATCATCTAGTCCAACCCCCCTGCCAGAGCAGGTCCACCTACAGCAGGTTGCACAGGGAGGTGTCCAGAAGGGTTTGGAGTGTCTCCAGAGTCAGAGACTCCCCCACCTCTCTGGGCAGCCTCTTCCAGTGCTCTGCCACCCTCAAAGGAAAGAAGTTCCTCCTCATGTTCAGATGGAACTTCCTACGTTCAAGTTTGTGCCCATTACCTCTTGTCCTGTCACTGGCCACCACTGAAAAAAGACTGGCCCACTCCTCCCAGCACCCTCCCTTTCAATATTCATAAGAATTGATAAGATCCCCCCCACCCAGTCTTCTCTTCTCCAGACTAAAAAGACCCAAACCCCTCAGCCTTTCCTCATAAGAAAGATGTTCCAGCCCCCTAATCATCTTTGTAGCCCTTTGCTGTACCCTCTCCAACTATTCCCTCTCCTTCTTGAGTAGGGGAGCCCAGAACTGGACACAGTACTCAAGTTGCGGCCTCACCAGGGCACAGTAAAAGGGGAGGATGACCTCCCTTCACCTGCCGGCTACACTCCTTTTGATGCACCCCAGGATGCCATTGGCCTTCTTGGCCACAAGGGCCCACTGCTGCCTCATGGTCATCCTGGTGTCCCACCAGCACTCCCAGGTCCCTCTCTGCG
Organism: Chionis minor; assembly: GCA_013398295.1. NCBI lineage: Eukaryota > Metazoa > Chordata > Aves > Charadriiformes > Chionidae > Chionis > Chionis minor. The sequence continues at coordinate 219,681 of VZSF01009307.1, read as the reverse complement.
CAGCTGCTTTCCAGCAGCTCAGCCTTCAACCTGTCCTGCTGCATGGGGTTATTCCTCCCCAGGTGCAGGACCCTACACTTGTCTTTGTTGAATTTCATATGGCTTCTGTCTGTCCAGCTCTCCAGCCTGTCCAGGTCACATGAAATGGCAGCACAGCCTTCTGGTGTGTCAGCCACCCCTCCTAGTTTTGTGTCATCAGCAAAGTCACTGATGGTACACCCTATGCCTTCATCCAGGTCATTGATGAATACCTTGAACAGGACTGGATCCAGTACTTACCCCTGGGGAATACCACTTGTTACAGGCCTCCAACTAGACTTTGTGCTGCTAATCACAACCCTCTGAGCAATATCTGCCAGCCAATTTTCAATCCGCCCCACTGTCCATTCATCTAACACACTTCCTAAGCTCAACTATAAGGATGGTGTGGGAGAGAGTCTTCTTTCCCCCTGTGCCAAAATAGCACTGCTACCACAGCAACCCAAGAATGGGAAATATCCATTTTATACAGTCACAGAATAAACACCAGGTTTAGAAGACATTGTCCATATGCTGTCAACAGATGTTTCATGTCTATGCTCTTTAACACTAAACATCTGTATAGGTGTCTCCCATCAGACATCTCCACCAAGCCATCATACCAAAGTTTAGACTCAACTCCTTTTTTGTTTTGTTTTTTTCTTTTTTTTAATCTCCTGGTAACCTCATCTCACTTCTGGGAAGGTATCAGGCAGACAATTATTGTCTTTGTTACCCAAGCACTTTCTGCTCTTTTCCCTAAAAAATCACCAAGTTATTTCATGAAAATTATTATTCTCCCTATCCGGATTACCTAAAGAGGGGCAGCAGTACAAGGTTAGGACAAAAGGGGTTTCTCGCACCTAGTTAGAACAGGTGATACACCTGTTTTGCTCAGAAATTAAGGTAGACTTTGCAAGGCTCCTTTGCAAAACTCTTCTCCTGCCCCGATGGCTTTCCGGGCTGAAGTGTTTCCACATAGAGGCAGGACCCCTTTGCAATGTCAGACCTGGTTCCCACTCACTGCATTTGTCATTCAGGTTCCCAGCTGGTGTAAATTAGCATTACTTTACAAAAGTCAATAAAGCTACACAGATGCCCTACAGCTGAGGGGATGGTTATAAGGTTATTTTCTTTTTTTTTTTTTTCCCCTGGGCTTTTCTAGGTGAATGATCGATCTATGCACAATGGGAGTGATGTAGAGTTACACCTATAAAGTTATGTAGATGGTAACTCTGTTACTGAAATCTCTTTGGAGTTATGTACCAGACTCTGGTTTTGTATTGAGCTCTTAATCACTAAGAAGTGGTGTACTTTCTGTTTATTTGTTTATGAATGTAAGTTTTTATCCTAAACATGCTACCTAGAATGTAGTATTCTAAATTCTTTCTTTCAGGAATAATAGGTGCTTTCATTGGCAAATTAGAGCTATCAGGTGTGTTAATTTTTTTAAACACAAAAGAATGTGTAAGCTTTGAAATTCACTTTCAACAGAAACAAACAATACATCAAAAAAGTTAGCCATCGGTGAAAATATTTGCTATTTTACTGGCAGTAGTGTTTAAAAGAGTAGCCCTTACTGGCTCACAACCTTTTCACTCTACCAAAAGTTTTAGAAAACCAAATCAAACAAGATATTGCAGTAAGTCCCACTTATAAGCTTAACAGGCTTGCTTGTTCTTTGACTATTTTTTATCTCTGTCACAACTGAAGTATCTATTTGTATTCCTTTAAAAAAAAAAAAAGAAAAAAATTAGCAAAGTCCATTTAGGAAAAAAATCACACTCAAACCCTCCCCCTTCCTTTATTTTATTAGAAATAATATTAACCATATTAAATGCCTACAGAGAACACTTTAAAATAATCTTTCCAATACTTATTAATTGTTTATATTTAATTTCCCCTAAAGATGCTTGGAAAAGCAATTTGCTCAAAAAGCAGAAGCACACAAGTTCAAGGCAACCTCAGAAGCATCACATAATAGCATCGAAACAACCCCCCAACGTCCTCTCTTTTTATCATTTCTTTCCACCGAGCTGTATCTTGTTAAAGTTTCCCCTCAATGACAGCACTTTCTAGCCTGCTTTTTGGGGGGATGATCCTTTAAAATAAGGGGCAGAAGCATTAAAAAGGCCCTAAAGGGTCCATTTTGCAGTAGGCAGTAGACTGCTAAATCTTTCTGTTCCAGATGGTGAGTATCCTTAATTCTTGTTTGTGAACTTTGAGTTGGATTGTGTGTTCTCAAACAAAGATAGTTCTGTCTTTTTTTCCCCTTCTTTGAAGCTTAGAAATTCTGTTTTTCTCTCCTAGCTGAATTTTTTTTTCTCCTGAAAATTGTTCCAACCCACCTCCCTAACAAATCATCTCTGAGCAGACTTTAAATATGGAGATTTTTTGTTTTCTGAAAGCTGTAGATAGACTTGTTCTTGCACAGTCGCTTGAAAGTAATTCTCATTAATACAGTATGTTAAATCCTGATCTTGAGAAGATTTTGATGTGTGGGCTTAGGAGCTCTTCAGGATGGGATCTAGCCATTAAGAAGGCCTTGCTCAGGACAATGAGTTTGTGTATTAGGGCCTAGAGCTGTTAGTTTAAACACAAGTAATAAGATGAGGTTGTTCCCAAATGTAGTAAGTCTATATATAGGGCCACTTTTCCAGGCCTATGCTTTTACCTATGCAACTGTTTTACTCCTAAATCCCTATGCCCCATTCGTGCACAATTCTAGGGCACAGTTTTATCCCTCTAGGATGTTAATAAGCCTCACTGGCAAGGAACAGAGCATTAGTCTTTGATGGGTAGGTAGATTAAATATGCACGCGTATAGTAAATATTTATTTAGGTACCTGAGCTATTCTGATTAATGGCTGCATTTTTCTTTTAAACGATTTGAGTACTTTTTAATGGCAATTAATTAGTATTTATGGCATGATTATTTAATTTATTTCACTCTTCTGCTGCTAGTACTGTCAGAGGAGCTGGAAACTCCAGGTTTTTACAGTTTTTTTCAGGTTGGTAAATATTAGAGTTTGCTTCTGTCTTCCATGTGTCTGGGGATGCACACACCAGCATGTCTCTGCTCTATTTCCTGGCACTTATTTACCAGCAGCAGAACTACCATCCAGGGAAATAGGACTCTGATCCTGCAAGCACTTCATGAAGTTTTTTAACTTTAAGTACACAAACTTGTGGTCAGCAGTGGCATAAGGATTACATGCATAAGTTTCCAGATTTGGGAACTCTAGGTCTCCCTAGTGACCTGCTTAGCTTGCAGTAATAATGGGGCAGCTCTCAATGGACTATGCATAGAGATACCTAATGCCATAATCTGGCTTTGTGGGCCTTATGTAAATAGTGGCGATGTTATTTATTTTTGCCCTGACTGTTGAAGTTCAGGGAAAATAAAAAAGGCTTTAATGAAAAAGGAAACTAAAAAATCCCTCTCTATCAGCTGTGGTAGGTGTGTCTACTGCAAAACATATGAGCAAAGAGAATATAGCAGTATGTATTTCCTTTCTTTGGCCTGAAAGGTCAGCTGCGATGACTGCAGGCATATATCTCTTGGTCCTGCCATTGTCGTGCAGGGACCTTGTCTGGACTGTTGAGCCTGGAATAACTCTCCAGTGTTGTAATCCTCACAAAAACCTACTGAGTTAAAAAAAGTTATCATTTCTACTTTGGGTGAGGATCTGGAAGTCGGATAGGATTTTCTGTTGGACACATAAGCAGTTTGAGTTCTCCCTTGGCTTGAGGCAGGCTTTGGCAGTTTAATTTATTTTTTTTTCTCCTCAGGCATGTGGGTTTAAATGAGACCAATACAGTAAGAAGTCAAAACTTTGGAGAGCCCAGTCATGCTCCTGAGACAACTTCAGAGATGTAGGGCTCCTCAGCATATCTGATTAAAGAAACTTTTAGGAGCTGTGGGAAAACTGTCTCCCTACAAACAGTAAGAAGGGGCTCAGCACTTTGCCTCTATCAGGCAGAGTTGGAGTCTATCAACTGGGAATAAGTTGACGGGAGATGTCCTAATGAAGGAGTGGGTGAGGCAATTAGTGCCAATGGATAAATCTTACATAGATCTCTTATTCTCTCAACCCCTACACCCCCCCTCCCTTGACAGCCCTGAGTCAAAGCAAAGCAAACAGATGGAGAAAAATACGATTAGTTGCAGCGCCACCAGAAATCCAAACAATATTCCATCATAGGTTCTAGGCCAGCACACTAATTTATTGAGTCCGCAGTGCTGTTGGAAGTGGCCTGGTGTGTGAACTCAGCAATAGATCATGATAAAAAATGTAAGTGGTCCGTTATCGCCAGGTTAATGCGCTTTACTATGCAACTCTGCCAGCTCAACAGAAACATCATTACATAATGATAATGATGCTCCGCAAACAGAAGCCGGTGAAGGGGGATGAGGGAACGAGACCTCAGGTTCCCAAGATATTGCAGAAATCCCTGGGCAAAAAGGGCTGGCTTTTCAATTCATTTAAAAATAAAAATAGGAAACTGAAGTGAATCAAGTCTCAAAAAGCAAAGATGTTAAGGAATCATTAGTTCAAAGTAATGAATGCTTTTTTTTCCAGTTCATCTGCCTGATTAGGAGTGTTGATAACCATGAAATTCACCAGATACTTGCTATTGTTTCATTTCTCAAGAGCTGACAGGGCTGTTCAGATCTGGATGCACTTTGCTGATAATGTGGATGAATCAAAAAAACATCTTCCTGCCTGGCACGTGGGCTCTTGCAAGCTTGGAAGAGAGACTGATGTCGGCAGGCAGGAGGAAGGGAGAGGAAGCGCAAATTGCATGCAGCGCTGGGGACATGGGTGCAGGGGGAACACATCAGTGTGTACCAGAGCGAGAGGTAGTCAGGCAGGGTGTTGGACACTGAGGCAGTGACACAAATGTGGAGAGAGGCAAAAACTGAGTATGGGAGTGTGGTACTGATGAAGCGTGTGTGAGCTGGGGGTGAGGGAGTACACACAGCAGTGCCCTGGGTGAGATGAGACGCCTCTGTGCAGAGTTCCTGCGAGTGAGGAGGAATACGTGCGTGACGGCAAGCAAGCACACTGCCTGCTCCGAGGGACTACGCAGGCGTGTTGTAGTGAGTGACATGAGTGATGCTCACGTGAGAGGTGGCACAACCATGATGCCAGGGGGAAGAGAGTGTGAAAAATCACTGCATGAGCAGAGGCCGAGAGACAAGTTCTGCTGCCTCTGTCTTCTCCTTTGTTAGGCCCTGGGTGCAGGATAGAGACCTTGGTCTCCCATAAGCTGCATTGCTTTTCCCCCGTCTTGCTTTGCATCTTCTGGATACGACTTGTTTGTCTCTGGCACTGTCGAAAGCTCTTGAAGTTGGTATGCTCGCCTGGGTATTTTTAGCAGGTGCTTTGCATTATAAATCCTGCTGGATTGAACATTGCTGGGTAGACTTGGTATAATTTACCTTTGGTTTAACAAGAAATAGGAGCTGACTCAGGGATTAAGGCATGTCAAGTCAACACAAATAAAAAATAATGCAGGGGAGGATTAGTCAGAGATGAATGCAACACAAAAGCTGAGTGTTGATTGTGAGAATGTTGCAGAGGAAGAAAAAATGAAAAAATAAACCCTCTTTTACTTTCCCCCTCCTTTTCTGAAGACACAGCCTGTCTTGGGGTCAGCATCAGCAACATGTCCTGTTGATATGTGTCTCTGTAATTTGCAGAGATTGCAGCCCTTCCTGCAGAGATCACTTTCGTTATTGCTCAGGTTTTGGAGTTGCATCTCTTAGCTTAGGAAGTTTCTGCTTTGGTTCCTAGATGGCAGGCAAGGTGGCAGCCCTCAACCGCATCTTGTGGTGTGCAGCTGCTGTGTGGTATGTCTGTAAGCAGAGGCTGGCTGCTGACAGAATGAATTAGAAGATGACTTATTTGACACAGATTTCCTTTTCCGGCAGCAGGATTTCCCTTACAGGATCCAAACAACTTAGCCACACTGGCAAGTGGACTTTCTGAAGCACTAAAGCTCTACACAAGCCTGTCATGGGGCAGAAGATGCTGTTGAGTAAACCTAGATGTTTTTTAAATATAGGTTCCTGCAACTTTAATGAAAGGTGAGTAGTGGTAGCTAGCAAGCAATAGTGACATGGCAGCACTGAAAAAATTCTATGGAAAATGGGGCTGGTCTTCCCTGGCCAATCCCTTCTCTGAGTGTAGGGTAAGTGTCCTGATTCCAGTGGGGATAGGGTTAATTTCTGCCCAGGATACAGGCATTCCATACCTCTGGCACCTTGCCCAGTACTTAGGTGGGAGCTAGCCAGGCCAGTATGAAGCCTGCCGAAGCTTGGGAGCGGGTTGGTGCATGGTGGGAAGGTACGTAGTGGGAGTTTGTACATTCCTCCACCAGTGGTATTGTTGTTTTTCTGTCTCCTTTGTTGTTCTGTTAAACTGCCTTTATCTCAACCCATGAGTTTTGCCTTTTTCTTCTAAGTCTCCCTCACTGCTGTAAGGGCTGAGCGAGCAGCTGTGGGGTTTTTGTCACTGGCTGAAGTCAACGCACGACAGTAAGCACCCTGCATTATTATCTCCTGTTTGGCACAACTGTCCGTATACACACATGCACTCTCTGGTGAAGCCCCTATCACACCTTTTAGGCTTTCATGTTGCCCTGTTTATATCCCACATTTCATGGCCACTGTCAGGCTTTGGCCAGAACATAATAGAAGTAAAGATGGCTCTGTGTTTTTTGATCTTTTTGTTCCTGTTCTACCTGTGCCCTGCCCTTGTCATGAATAAACGGTTACAACAGACCCTGAAACAATACATTTCATACCCTTGGGTTGGTTTCTTAAGAATCATTGTCATCATTGAAAATCTCTAAATTTCCTTTCAATTCTTTTTCTATTGACAAGAATATGTGAGGACTAATTTAGAAGGAGATAATGAGAGCAGTTGTGTGTGCACATGGACATGTACACATTCTCTCTCAAGGTAGTGTAAAAATTGTGATTAGTTGTTTAGATTAGTTATGCTTCAAATTCCCAATCAAAATTAGACATTTGTTGTGCTAGTCACAGCAATTTCACATAACAAAACACTGTTCCTGTCACTGTTGTCTGGCAGGAGCCTCTGATAAGGAGAGCACAGGTAGAAGAGGGCTGAGGGCTGCAAAATGCATTAAAGTCAGCACAGGACAGTTGGGTTGGATCTGTTCACTCTAAGTGTTGTGCTACAGCCCAGGAGTGAAATTGCCTCATACTGCATGTGCACAGTCCAAGCAAGAAACAGGGTGGAAATGAAGAAAGATAACATTGCCAGACCTGTGAACTTCTGTGAATACAGAAGCATGAGATGCTGTGTACCAGGTTATACGACGGAGTGGGTATCTCAGGGTTGGGACTGTGTGACTATTGGGCAGGAACAGGCAGGGTACGGCCGTGAAATGCTGCTTCAATCAGGAGTGGGCATCTAAATTCCCTATGCTGTGTATCTGAGTGGGGCGGCACTGTGCAGGTCTCAGGTGCCCTCACAAGGTTAGGGACAGCTGGCATCCAGTCTGTTAATTCATTTAATTTCTCTCCTGGGTTAAATCCAACCTTACTGTGTTGAACCATCTCCTCTGGTAATATACATGAGCCTAGAATCATAGAATCATAGATGTTAGGGGTTGGAAGGGACCTCTGGAGATCATCTAGTCCAACCCCCCTGCCAGAGCAGGTCCACCTACAGCAGGTTGCACAGGGAGGTGTCCAGAAGGGTTTGGAGTGTCTCCAGAGTCAGAGACTCCCCCACCTCTCTGGGCAGCCTCTTCCAGTGCTCTGCCACCCTCAAAGGAAAGAAGTTCCTCCTCATGTTCAGATGGAACTTCCTACGTTCAAGTTTGTGCCCATTACCTCTTGTCCTGTCACTGGCCACCACTGAAAAAAGACTGGCCCACTCCTCCCAGCACCCTCCCTTTCAATATTCATAAGAATTGATAAGATCCCCCCCCACCCAGTCTTCTCTTCTCCAGACTAAAAAGACCCAAACCCCTCAGCCTTTCCTCATAAGAAAGATGTTCCAGCCCCCTAATCATCTTTGTAGCCCTTTGCTGTACCCTCTCCAACTATTCCCTCTCCTTCTTGAGTAGGGGAGCCCAGAACTGGACACAGTACTCAAGTTGCGGCCTCACCAGGGCACAGTAAAAGGGGAGGATGACCTCCCTTCACCTGCCGGCTACACTCCTTTTGATGCACCCCAGGATGCCATTGGCCTTCTTGGCCACAAGGGCCCACTGCTGCCTCATGGTCATCCTGGTGTCCCACCAGCACTCCCAGGTCCCTCTCTGCGCAGCTGCTTTCCAGCAGCTCAGCCTTCAACCTGTCCTGCTGCATGGGGTTATTCCTCCCCAGGTGCAGGACCCTACACTTGCCTTTGTTGAGTTTCAAATGGTTTCTATAATGCCTAAGGGAAGGTGTTGCTAAGATGCCTTTAAAGAATAAGTTTGTTTTAAAATTAATTTGCTGCAAGAAGAGTAGAGAAAAAGTGGAAACACTTGATTTTTTTTTCCCCCCACCATGGTGTCATGAAGAGGAGACAGGAGGAGGGGTGATGCTGGTGCCTATGGAATATGAAGCCTCTATCATTGTGCTTGAAGACTGAGCCAATGAAAATCTCAGTCATACAAAATGCTTTATATCTGATCTTTCACTGTAAATGTCATATAAAGAAAGGATCTCTCTGATATTTCAAGGAGCAGCAAAGTCTGTGATGACATGCTGGTATCGAGATTTGCATATTTATTATAGATAAGCTGTCAAAATGTATGTTGTCAATTTCACCTTATACTTGGAATTTAATGATGCACATAAAGGACAGAAAATCTTTAATATTAATATTAATATGATTTTAGATTATAAGACTTCATTGTGGATATCAATCACCTAACCCTTAAGGACATGTCACTCAAGTTGATATAATTTATAGAAAATTAATGTAATCCATTCTGTATGATCTATTGCAGGATTGAGGGGCTTGGGAGGTGGAAGGGGGATAGGCAGGGGGCTGGCCATTACTAGTTTGTAATACTTTCTTAGATATGTTAAGTTCCTGGAGTAAATTAACTCTCATTGACCTGGGGCTTGTTTGCTGTCTTTCATGTTGAGGTATTGTGCAACCTCTAACCTGAAGGAGAGTTTGCAGCTTTGCTGATGGTACTGTCTTGTGTCAGTGTTTGCATAAGCAGGCTGTATTTTACCAACAAGAAGTACTGTTGGAGAAATATTTTTCTTATTCTTGCTACCTAAGAGCTTTAAAGTGGATGGACATTACAGCTTCCAAGTGTCTAAAGGTGAGAGAATGCATCAAAGTAGTTGAGAAGTGTAAGTAACTCCTGTGACTGACATGGCTGGAGGTAGCTGCAGGGATGGGAGCTGGAAAAAAGAGGGTTGAAGCCATCAAGTTTCTTAAACTGATTGTTGCTGTATTATGGAAGAATCACCCTGATGTCTGGAGGACAGCTTTAAAAAACAGTTATAGACCTTGTCTTTCTTCATATCTTCTTCCTCATGTTACAAAAAAGGCTCTTTCATTCAAAGCCATACCAAATCAACCTTCTTACACCTCTTCTGCATGGGCAGAAGTTGCTAGATAGTGCAGTATTCAGAGAGGGTGATCAAGGTGTGGATCTCTTAGGATTATGTGGGGCATTTGCTGCAGTTTGTTACCTACTGCAGTTGACGCTGGCAGCTCCAGTGGAGTTCACAGTCAGGGCCCTTAGGAAAAGACAAAGCTTGGACCAGCTTGGGGCAACTAAATCTGTTTTTCTTTGAGCAGGGAGACTGAGCAAGATCATGTCAAGTTCTACCTTGCAATTGTTCTATAAAGAGAAGAAATAATTTGTGGGTGAACAGATCTAGGACTGCTTTCAGCCTCTGTCACAGATGGGGTAGAAGTTAAATACCCTTACAATGGTGGTCCCTCTTGTGTGCAGCTCTGCTGTCCTGCCCTGCAAGTCTTGTGTTCAGACTGTTACTGTGGTAACAGGGCTATCTTTCATCACAAGTATGCACAATGCCTTAGTGTAGCCACTTGACCTTATTTTAATTGCTAGTGATTGTGCAGCATGTCTGATCATCTCCCTGACCCTCATCTCCCTTGACATTTGTTCACAGGGAGGAGAGTGTTAAGCATGCCGATGAAACCATGTCTTCAGCTTGTTTTAATGTTGCTTGGGTCAATTTTTCGGTGGGCCAAGAAGAAGCTGTCCAACATTAGAAATGATCTTTTGTTTGGATCCCTGTTGTGAATTATCTAACTGATGCTAACTGTGCTTGGGTCTTTAGGAACTAAAACACCCACCACCCACTTTTTATGTTATCTTGTAAGCTGTAAGTTCGCTGAGGGACACCTAAATTCGTGGAGGACATCTGGCCCTACACCATGGTGGGATGGGGGAGAAGGAACACAAATATTCCCAGCAGCAGAGAATCGTAATGTTTTCAGGTATGAGATGAAGATGACCTGAATCTCTTTCCTTTTTCCACTTCATAATACCTGCAGCAGACAGGTAGGGGAGCTCTTATATTTAACACATGAAAGTACCAGGAAACCCTGGCAAAGAGGACTGGATCGATGTAGTTAGTTACTGTTGGAGTTTATACACATACATACTCCTCTTATCTCTGAAAAAGACAGTATGCACAGACTCAATAAATAAAAAATGAAAAAAAAAGGATCAGGTGGGAATGAGGAGGGGGGCAAGGATGGCCTGAAAGAACTGTAGCAGCAGTGCTTTAAAAACACCTTCCTTTCATCATGGCTTTTAATGGAGCTGAGTTTCCACAAATCTTGTGTTAGCAGCTTGGTTTCTGTCTAATATTGGGGTGGGGATGGAGGGATTGCATTGCATCTTGTTTGTATAAATTAGTTGATGACTGAACACCCTGAGCATGTTTCCTTCTTTTAAATAGTACCAAAGCTTCACTAGTACAACTTCATCTGCACATTGGCAAAATGCTGAATAGGGAGATCTTTATCAACATGTTCATGCCTCTAGAGCAACTATGAAAACAATAAATTCCAAATTGTGTCCTACTTTGACTGCTGTTTACATCTTCCCACCCTCACCCCCTTCCTCCCCCCTACCTCTTTTCTCCTGCTCGCATATTTAGGACACTTACTCATCTGTGTAACAGTCTCATCTATTTCCTGTAGGCCTCCTGTGTAGTAGTATAAGCAATAAAATAACCTAATCAGCCAAACACATGTGCTCTTCCTTGCCTTGTGCATTTTCTCCTAGTTGTATCTGTTTATCTCCTTGTCTCCAATATCTGCTTTTATCTATTAGTATGTCTTCTTTCCCATGTTTTATCCGTTAATACCTCTTGTTCAGCTGAGGATAAACTCAGTAATAATTGCACTATAAAATGAAGAGTACACTACATGTCTCTTATTGCTCACGGGTCTGTTAATTGGAATTTATAAAGTTCAATAAACAGTAATCCAATAAGACCTAAACTCTTATTCATTTATCTTAGAGGTAATATCCAGGCTGCCAGCAGCAAGCTGGAAGTGGCTGAGCCACAAGCCCTGGTCGCACATGCAGAATGGATTTGTCTTTTTACCTTGCTGTAGTAGGTATCTGCAACTGTGGATCTCCCAGCAACCATGTCACCTTGGTGGACTCTGATGGTGGGAGATGTTTTTCTCTCTGTTTGGGAGGCTTTGAAAGAACATGGTAATAAGCAACTCACAGAAAGCAGATGATAATGATGTTTTCTTTCATATCTGGGCCTGGCTAGAAGATCCATGTGGAGGTAGTCAGTCCTGTGACTGCAGGTGCTTTCCCTTTTTTCAGTTGGACACTGCTAACTTAGAGCTAATTTAAAACATTATTTCCCCTGTGTGTCCCCTCCCCCCTCCGCACCCCCCCAGTTCTGCTTTTTAAACATTAGCCATGTACTAATGCTATCTGCTCTCCTCCTTCACTCTGTCCTGAAGCACTGTTTATGAATCACACTGGGTATTAGTGACTGATTTTGAACTCAGCCTGGGTTAGTGGAAGGTGAGGGCATCCAGCAGCTCTGTGATACTTTTTTCAGTACTGTGCTGTGAGGTCTGCACGTACAAGTACTAGGTTTTCTGCAGTCCACTGCAGTTGCAGCAAGTCCTGGAGTCCAGAAGACACTGATCAGGTACTGTCCCTAAAGCTGCCTGGGAAAGCAATGCAGATTTGGGGTGAGATAGGGTCACATTTCAAGGCTTCTTGTTGACTAGCATGGGGCAGATTGAATAGCCCTGCATTTTGGTAGCAAATAATTAAGTGTTCTGTAATACAATCCCTGTGGATGTTGTACCAAATATATCTCGGTGGTAATGCAACTTAAATAGCAATGTATTGGCTGGACAGGCTAAACAGATAGCGTGATGCCTGATTATTGGATCAGTGCATCAGCTTGGGAGCGCAAAGCAGTAGGACTTGAAAGTGTTTTACATGGGATGCTGGGAATTGTAGGCATCACACAGAAGGCCCGCAGACTTGCTACAAGCCTTTGGAAGAGTGGTTCAGCTGTACATTTGCTGCTATCTGAAAGACAGACTGTGGAAAAATAATTTGTCAAACAACTTTTCCTGAAAGTCTTCTGTGGTTTCGTGTTTTTTTTTTCTTAATCCTATAATAATTTTGGGCTTTTAAACTGAGTTTATAAAGCTAAATATATTGCTTAGAAAATCCCATTTGAAAAATACATTTTAGTATCTCAAAGATTTTTTTTTTCCCAGAAAGCCCTAAATAAACCTTTCCAGCATGCAGCAGTATCTTTGCTCCTGATAAATAGGTACTGTACATCTGACAAAAGATGCCTGGACTGGGAGTGATGTAGGTGAGCTGAGGGTCAGGAGTCTCATTGTTTCCTAACTGTTCTGCAACTTGAAGCAGGGCACTCTCAGCCCCTCTCCAGCAAAATGTGACTAATTCTGGCAGCTTCTCTTGTTACAAGTGCCCACAGTGTTTCTGCATTATTGGGTTACCTGTAATGCTCAAAAAGTAGTTTGATCTTAGTTCTGTGGCCTTTCTACTTCTGCTTCCAGAGGCTGGATGTTTTTACTGATGCCTACTTGCATCTTGCAATGGGATAAGAGCATCCTTCTAAGATTTTGAAGCAGTGGTATTATGGCACTGGTTTCTACATCATTATCTATGCGCTGATGAGCTTTTTGCAGCATGATGATATTGGCAGAAGTTTCCCAAATCAAAGTGACTACGCAAATGTTCAGATAACTCCGCTGCAGGATTTTTTAGTCTAAGGTTGTTACCTTAGGGTCAGAAAGACTTTGAGAGGCATAGCAGAGGTTAAGAGAGTACATTAGGGAGAGAGCATACATATTTGTCCTGTTCTTGAGCTTTTTCACTTAGCAGCTATTACTGACCACGGCCAGAGACAGGATACTGGGATAAATGGACATTGGGCCTGACCCAGCAGGCTGCGGTAGTAAACAGCCCTCCTGAGACCCCTCTCTCTTCATTCACTGGCTGTATAAATAACTTTGGACCTTCACACTCTGCTCTGAGAGCCTCAGCCATGTATCTAAAGCGAGGTGGGAGGAATCTCCATAAAATATGGAGATTGGTGCAAAATACAGGGAGAATAAAATATAAATCTGGGTCTATTCTAGTCAAGCAAAACCTAAAACCGTAATGGTGAATGGCAAATGCTCTCAAAAATCCAGAAGTGGTGTTGGGCAAGGAAATATATTTTGTGCTCTTTTTCTTTGCCCTCTTTTGGTAATGAAAAACCATTTACTGAAGAAAACTTGACTTGTATAAACCCTTAGCTCAACAGTGCGGCAGCTGCAATACATTAGATCCTTTCCTTCAGTGTTGTAACAGCTTAATATTAGGTGTTAGAACAATATATGCCCCTGATTTAAGACTACTCAGGTCTTTTTAGAGCTGTGAAAAAAATTCAGGATCTGTGGTGAGTAGAGAACAGGGACCTCAATTTTAATATCTTTAGTATAGAAATGGACAAAAATCCTACCCTTGATTCAAAGCTTCAAAGGTATAAAGTGAAGGCTCATTATGACCTGTTCTGTCAAATGAAGCAGGGTAGCTGGTCAGAGGTAATATCCTCATATATTATCATGCTTAAAACCAGGCAATGTCGTAAACTTTTTGAAGCACCTAACATACTACAGAAGCTGTGTAAGCTGGTAAAGTCACTACTTAACATCTTTAAATCATGTAAAGCTGCCAGTGCTATATACTTTTCTGATGTTTTCAAGGTGACCTGAAATTCTCACTATAAATTGGACTTTTTTTTTCTTTAATGAGGGAAAATATCTAATCTGGAGTGATGCATAACAGCTTTTTAACCATGTTGGGTCACTGTTCCTTAGCTAGTAGCTAAGGACATGTGGCCTGACCAGAATAAAGGACTGGAGAATTCGTTGTTGACCATCATCACAACGTTGACACCTTTTTTTAGTAATCCAGGCAGGGGTCTTATTTTCCCTGTTCCTTCATAACCATGAAACATTGGTTCAACCTGAATGCAGGTAGGCCCATGGTATCTTCCTGTAGGGTTTTTACAGCCACAGCAACAGATTGAATTCTACTCTTGTGGGGAAGGCAGTAAGATCTAAAACTCCAGGGATAATGCTTGGCCCCTTGTGAGCTTCACTTCTTTTCTCAAAGATAATACTTCCAGGAATAGAGGTTGAGATTTCTGCAATTTATTTTTACATAGGTGCCTAAAGTTAGACTTTTAAGGCCATATATAGGCACCTAAGCATGTGGCCTAGCTTTCAGAGATACCAAACACGCAGCAGATCCCATTGAAATCAGTGGGGGCATCTCTCTGCTCAGCAGTTCTGAAAAATCATGCCACTGTTTTAGCTGGAGCATTGATTTCTAGTTCCTATAATGTGTCATGGTAAGATATACCTAGGCCAGGGCCGTATGGAGCTCAAGGCACTTCTACTTGTTTTATTTTGAGCACACTGTGGTTTGAACCAATCCACCTCCCACCGCTCTCCCCTCCCGCCCTACCCCTTCTCAGTTGCAGTACTGCTTCATTGACCATGTCAAAGGTTCACTTTGTTCCTGTAGAAGTCTTTTACAGCTTGGTTAATGTGACTTAGCGTTTGGCCACAGTGTTTGTTTTGACTCAGATTAATTAGGTTTTCCATGACTGGCGTTTTAAGAGCTTCTTGATACATGTGTTCTGAATATTGTCTCTGGATGTGTTTTGCGGACAGTCTTTAGAAATGTTTGTGCTGTGGTGGTGTTTGTTGCTAATTGCCATGATTTGTTGAGGCATAGGACAGCTGACAGATTTCACTGTGAGCTAGGGCAGGCAGAAAAATAGTAACTTTTATTCTGAGGGGGAAAAAAAGAAGTAGGAAACAAATGCATTGCAAGTTCTAATGAGATTTTCTTTGTTAAGTGACAAATAATTATTTTGAAAGGCAACTAAACAAAATGAACTTTTTGGAAACCAAACAAAAATCCGGACGTGTTTTAGAAATAATAAAAGAATTTATCAAAGAAACATAGTTATTCCCTGCAGCTATGTGAAGGGTGCCTTTACAGGGAACTTGGAATGTTTAAATGAAGGTGTCCAGTATTTGACAATGCTATTGTCTTCCAAACTCCCTTAAAAACCAAAGCAAGTTGTTGACAATTCTTTTTTATGAAGCACAACATAATTTCTAAAGACCCCAATGACTTCTAAAACTCCGTAGCTAAAGATGTAGATTGTGGCAGCCCTGTTGCCCTGTGCTAAGCTTAAATGAATCTGTAAGAAGTTGCCTATTCTTTCTTCTGTTGCAAATGCTTTACCTTAAAGATCCTGCATGTATTTAGTGACCACTTTTCCTTGTAGTGATCCAACTGTCAAAACTGTGCCTGAAGCTGAGGTTTATCTCCAAAAATGTGTTTATTTCTATCAGTGAGAGGGATCTGATTCTCTGACAGGTATTCTTTCCATGAATCGGTATCCTCCTTAATATCTGAAAGCTGATGGCTTCTGACTGAAGGTTTGGGATGTAATCTGGATTATAGTGCAGAGAAATTGGTGGGAAAAGTGCTATTTATGGAGCACTGGGATAAAGAGTGAGGCTTTCTTCCAAATACTGAGGAAAGCAAACCTTGTGTGTTTCAGCTGCTGATAGTCATAGAGATTATGTTCATAATATAATAGACACAGACATGGAGCTGGATATCTGAAGTGTCCAGAACTTCAATTTGGCAGATTGCTATGTATAAGTAGCTTTTTAATTTTGGTCATATTGTTGTCTGGTTGATGTATGTAAATTTGATAGCATGCATCTTCCATGCTCTCTGCTAGCTCAGGGCTGCTGCCAGTGTGGTCAGGGTGATATACTACAATGATGTTCTGGGATAGATACTGTTGTGGAGTTGTTGCTGTTTTAGCCTGTCAGCAATTCTTGGGGTTCCTGGTCCTGGCATCTTGCCTAGGCTCTGTCTTTTTGACTGCTGAAATACCAACTTTGTTCAGAAATGTGTTCATACACAAGCCATTGTCTGGAGACTGTTTTGTCTGAATAGTGTTGCATGAGCGCTGCTTAATTTTGAGGAAGTCTTAAGGGTTTTATGGGTTTTCCTCTCACAATGTGGAACAGGCTTTTCTCTTCGCTTTGGCAGCAAGAACAAAAGATGTTTAATGGTTAGGGACTTTTATACCAGCTAATATTCTTCAAGAAAGGGAATGGAAAGCAGGAATCCTGTCCTTTATAGTATGGCAAAAAGCATATACAAGTAAAAGTTACACTAGCTTGCAAATTTACCGCTTTCAACAAAAATGTAACTGCTTTTCCTCTTCCTCCTCCTCTTCTATGTGCTCCCTTTAGTATTACCAGGTGCGTATGGCATACAGTGTCCACCACTCAGGTAAGGGTTGTTACACTGGAATGAGTGATAAATGTCGCCGGTGCTTTGTGGGGCTTTGTTTCTGGAAGAAATTCCAATGGTAGGATTTGCAAGCGTGCTGGGAATATGATGCCAGCCCCCTTTCTCTTGCCTTTGCTGTACACCTGCGTGAAATTCACCCTACCCATAACCAGATAATCTGCAACTCAAATCTCTTTTGTGTATCTGGAACAAATTGTGCTGGCCGTTTGCCATGCAGTGAAATCACACAGTTTTTCATTACATTCTCAGAAGCCTTAATTAGTGAATAAGGCAGCTGTATGCTCTCAAAAATATGTCTATCAGTACAAACTGATGCCTGATGATCCAAAATAAAACATGCCAAAATTTCTTTCATGCTTTCTGTTCTCTTAGAGCTCATGGGCAGGTAATTCGGGGGGAGGGAGAGTGCCAAAGATTTTGTTACCTTTGTGATTTATGTTCATTACCAATAAAGAAGAAAATACAAAACGCATCTTTATGTTGTCTGTCAGATTAGAATGATCTGTCTCTGTATGAAATCACACTCCTTTCTGTCTCCTCTAGTTAATCACCTGTCACCTTGTTACTCCTGGTTTCATGGGCCCTGCCTGTTTGAAGGAAAGCTTTTCTGATCTTCACCCATTAGTTCCACAGTGCTGTTTGTCAGTGGAGTGGAAAAAGAATGCTTGTCTCAAGATATCTCTAAAGAGAGCAAGGCTCTAGGGTGGCTCTTACCTGTCTACGGGAATTGACCAGAATGTACTGTTTTCCTCAAAAGGAAAAAGAGTTTTAAAAAAAAAAAGAAAAAAATGCTGGTATGTGTCTCTTCAAATGCCTCTTCATCTGTTTTTGGTGAATAAATTGGCCCAGGGGACACACACAGGTGATAATGTTTCTTTGCCTGGAATGCTTGCTGGAGTTTTTCCTTCTGTTTCGCAGCAACCTTAGAAATGAGCATGTGAAGGTTTTTTACTACTTTGGGGGCAAAATAGATCTGCTACCCCAGTTCCAAAGTATTTCTAATAGAAAAATTCTACCAGCTTGGAATTTGAGCTGCTGAAACATCAGTGGGACTTTATTCTCCCAAATTCTCTGTGCGGTAATGAAATTAAATGCTTTTTTTACAGGGGGAAAATAAAACCTGCCTGTCACCTAGGAAGCTTGTGGAGAAGATAGGAATTGAACCCACATCTTCCACATCAGCAGGCAGCATGGTGTTGATCATCTTCTGCAGTGTTTGGCACAGCTTCAAGGAGAGAGAGGGTTGGTTTAGGATGGCATCAAGGAGATGCAAATTTACATTGATTCCTCTCATCTCCCTTAGCCAGGAAAATACCTAATGATGCAAACTCACAGAAAGTGACAGAAATCCCGAAGAAGAGGTCTAGAATTGATAGAAATATTTCAAAGTTTTATATGAAGACCTGGAAGGGTGGGAGACACCAGTCATACTGTGAGTTTTTTGTCCTGTTTGTCCTGTTTTCTACAGCAGTGTTTGAAACATCTTGCTTAAGAGGTAGGAGGAGAATGCTGGTTTTTTGGGAGATGGGGGTAATATGTCATGGAATGATGGAGTCTGACCCTGCTGCCTGTCTGCATCTAACATGTACTTGTTCACTATCTTTCTTTCTCCCCTCTGCACCCTCAAAAGATCCATGTTCCTCTGCTTCCTTGCTCATCCAGGTCGCTTCTGATCCATCTTCAACAAAGTTCTAGTACAAATCTTGGCCTCCTGTGACAGTCTCAGTATAAGATTAAAGGGTGAGGCAGAGATCTATCTGGACATTGTCTGAGTCATCTGGAGAAGTCTCAAGTTTCAGCCTCTGAAACTTGCTAGCCTGAGCTGGTGGTATGTCTCTTACCTAGTCTACACCTCAGATTTCCTGTTCCTTTTGGAGATCTGTGGTTGGAAAAATACTCAGTGGGAGAATGCTAATAACAAAAGAGAGTTCAGCCTTTTTTCTTTCTTCCCACATGTATTAACTGTAGATTTCTAGCAGCTTCTAACTCTCAGTTGCAGATCTTTGGAAATCTAATGTCCTTTTGTAGTACAGTGCAGGTAGAAAAACATCAAGTATCTTCAGGTGAACAAAACATCCCAAATAAGACTAGACCTCAACTCCTGGTCCCCCTATGTCTGTATCCCCGTCATCGTCGTCCCGTCCCCCTCTGGCCATTTCTCATCTTTCTGCTTTCTGTCCAGTACTATGAGGTTTTAGCTGTGGTTATATGATATGAACAAAGAGCTTTGGTAGTCAACGGGGATGGTAAATAGAGGACACTGCTAATTGTACTGTTCTTACCATTGAATTAAATAGTAAATTTAAAAACAGTAAATTAAATTCAGCTCATCTGAACTTCTCAATGTGAAAGAAATACAGTCTTCTGCTCTGGTTTTCTGTGCCTTGGCAGACTGCTAGCTTCTCTCAGGTATTGTGTTCCTGCTCAGAGGTCTTCAGCGGTGCTGGGATAAAACTTTTCAGACTTTTATTTTGTCTGAAAATTTGGTCCTCCTCATGCCTGAAAAAGAGGCAATGTAAAAAATCAGGGTTATTCATGATGGCAGTAACACTATTAATTCCTACCTTAATAGCCTACAGGAAATGAGTGGGAGTATGTATCTTACTACTTATGGTGAGCAAAAGGGACACTGTGAAGAAGCCTTTGACAGCTCCAGTGATTTCAGCAGTTTGTATTGTTTGCGGTATGCTCACCTGAACTCAAAACACACTTTTGAGGCTGGGGTAAAAGCTAAAGGCAATCATAGAATACCAGGTTGGAAAGGATCCTCTGGCCTGACCTTTCCTGGCAAAAGCATGGTCTAGACAATATGGCTCAGTGCCCTGGCCAGCTGAATCTTAAAAGTGTCCAATGATGGGGAATCTACCACCTTCCCTGGGCAGATTATTCCAATGGCTGATTGTTCTCATTGTGAAAAATTTTCCTTTTGTTTCCAATCAGAATCTCCCCAAGGAGTAACTTGTAACCATTACCCCTCATCTTTTCCATGTAAGTCCTTGTAGAAAGGAAGTCTCCGTCTTCTGTGTAGCCACCCCTTAAATACTAGAACATGATAATAAGGTCTTCCTAAGTCTTCTTTTTTCAAGGCTGCACAAACTCTGTTCTCTCAATGTTTCCTCATATGGCAGGTTTCCCAATCCTTTGATCATCTTTGTGAACCTTCTCTGGACCATCTCCAGCCTGCCCACAGCTTTTTTGGATAGTGGGGACCAAAACTGAACACAGTATTCCACTTGTGGCCTGACCAGCACTGGACAGAGTGGAAGAATGACTTCTTTATCTCTGCTGGTGATGCCCTTGTTGATGCAACCTGTTAGCTTTCTTTGACACAGCTGCAGCACACTGTTCACTCCTACTGAGCTTGTTGTCCACCAGGACCCCCAGGTTCCTTTCCACAGAGCTGATCCCCAGCTGGGTAGATCCCAGCCTGTGCTGCACTCCTGGATTAAGTTGCCTTTATAACATGTGAAATGTGTTGCCTTCTACAACGGAGGGGATGGGTGCGTGAGTTGGACAGAGGGCTGGCCCTGAAGGAGGTGGATTTCACGCACACCTTTGCTACGCATATTTTGGTTGACCTTGGACAAGTCACTTCATATTCCTCCAAGCTTCTGTCTTCTCAATGGCAAATGGAGTAAAGATACTGACCTTTTTAAGTGCTTTGAGATTTACCCATGAAAATTCCTTTCCAAGAGCATGGTAGGATTAATGTGCTAGGTAGAGAGCTATGGCTTCCTGTATCCCTTTTCTAGAAAAATAGGATGGCATTCTGTCAGGTTGTCAATCCAATAGCTGTTGCTTGTCAGAAACACTAAATTGAGATGCAAAATGTATAATTGTAGAAAAGTTAAATGTACCAGGGTCAAAAGACGGGGGTGGCAGGAAAATGAGGGAAGTTGTTTATGTGGAGAGGCAAGGTGTTTGTGGGGAAGGAAGTGTTTGGTGAACTTCACAGACCACTTCTTCCCTGTTTCTGAGGGATGGAATTGCTTTGCACAAAGATTTTAATTGCTAGCTCCTAGCAAAAAACATTAGCTACAAGAGAATCAAAAGCATATATTATGGAGCAGCACTTTCTGTAATTTTTTTTTGAGGCACACATTTGTAAACACATCTAAAATTAGAGTTCAGCATCAGAACAATGAGTACTAGCTCTTCGTATTCTCTGCTCTCAGAGATTTTGATGTTTTTTCCCCTCTCCGGATCATAATATAAGCGTGTGTGTGTATATAATTTATTTATATTTTTTAAAAGGAACTTTCTATATTTCCATCTGTTCCAATTAAACTGAATGGAACAGCTTTTGTAAGTAAATGGAGGGAGGGGAGGAAGAGAAGGGAGAAAAGAAAATGGCTTAAAACACAAACCTTGAATGGACGAGAAAGAAACATTTGTTGCTTAGCACCAAGATGAAAAATATTACTTTCTCTGCACTAAAGTCAGGAAGCAAAATTCTTGTTCCTCCCCCTCCCCCTTCCGTTCTCCCTCAAAGCATTTCCAGCCATTAGTAAGGAATTTGGGTTAACAGACTTGAGTACACAGTGTCACTTAGGACCTGAATGTAGCATTTCTTCTGTGGCAGGTGGCATTTTCCTAAATGGAGAATGTCTTTGGAGTTAGAGCAGATCCTGAACACCTCTCCATGTTTTGAGTGAACTGATACAGACCAAAGTGAGGGGCAATATTTGTCATCTTGGATACAATGACCTCCAAAGGTCCCTTCTAACCTCAACTATTCTGTGATTCTGTGAAGGTTATCAACATGTTTAATTCTTTGGTTTTGAGAGGGTTTAGTTCTGCTTCCTGTCTTTGTGACCTATTGAATCTCCTCTGCCCCGTGGAAATTCCTAGCCAGAAACTAATTTTATGGTGAAGCATCTAAAAATCAGTCGGTGCATGTGGCTTGTGAAATAATGACAAGAGCAGGCCAACAGTACTCTGAAACAAAGTTTATTATTTCTAGTTTTTTCTTCTGTTATTCTGTTTTGTCGTTGGGGTTGGTTGGTTGGGTTTTGGGGTTATTTTTTTTCTCTCTAAATGGAAAGCTTTTGAGTAGTTCTGATTAAAAACTTGTATTTCTTTGTCTCCAGGCTTTATGGCTGCTTTGTAACTCCACTTGCAGGTGAATTGTGGTTTCTAGAGTTGGTAGTATCTCTGTATTTATCCCTCTTTACCATTTGTTTGAGGACCTCAGCACAAAGCTGAGCAATGGGCAAGGATGGATACTGCTCTCATCCTGTTTCTCTCCTGGCATCCTGCCTTGCAGTGTGGTACTCCGACAGTGCACCCATGCTAGGTACCCCATTCAGCCAAGAGAGAAGACCATCTGGGCTCTCCAAGCCCTTGTCACTCAAGGATAGTGACCCAGGCCTCTTTAGTGGCTGGAAGTTGCATGCAGGTGGGAACCCACATGGATTTTAGGTCTGTAACCACCTCCTTCCTTTCCCCCCTTTTCCCATGTCAGTGTTTTGTTGCCATGGAGACAGTAATTACTCCAGGAGGTTTCTAGACTCTGCTGAAGCTCCCATCAGTCTCGCCTCCCACCTGGGGAGCTTCTGACATTGAGTTAAAGGTCAAGTCCTCATGTAAATGTTTTCCTTTCTGAAATGAAATATTTTACCTATTTTGGGTGACTGTGGCAGCAGCACAGAAAACAATTTGTCAAATCACTTACAAAGCCAGAGCTGGGACACTTAAGTTCTATTCCCTTCAGGTACGTGGGAGTAGGGGTGGAAATGAACAGCCTCATAAGTCATATTTTAGTCCAAATTGAATGCCTGCTTTCCCCGCATTGAACATCACATGTGTGCTTTGTCGTTCTCTTCCACACTCCCTCCCTCCAGCTTTTCAGATCTTCTTGTTCTCATTAATTT
Source organism: Chionis minor (assembly GCA_013398295.1). Taxonomy (NCBI): domain Eukaryota; kingdom Metazoa; phylum Chordata; class Aves; order Charadriiformes; family Chionidae; genus Chionis; species Chionis minor. Next base: position 196,897 of record VZSF01009307.1, on the reverse strand, counting down.
GTTGTTTGCTCTCCTGCCTACATGAAAAAGCTGTGATGAAATAATTTTTATTGACGTTAGTCATAGGCTGACACAGCTCTAGAAAGGACCCCTGGGTCACTGAGTCTGCCCCCCGCTATTGCAGGCAACAGTATCATTTAATTCCTTTCATAAAATACCTGTTAAAAGCCAGAACAATCTCTCTTTAAGTGACTGTGAAGAAGGAGGGGGAGGGAAAAAACCCTCAACCCCTGATGTCTCTTATACGGAGTGCAAAGAAATGGACATGTACTGTTAGAGCATTTAGAATAAGAAGCTGGCAGATGTGGTTCTCTTGGTTTCCTTTCCTCAATTTACCCATACAGTCACCTTCTTGGAGGTGTTACCCATGTGTGTCAGACATGGTGCTGAAATACAAGTCCTTTCTCAAAAGAAGGCCAGTGTGATAGTCTAAAATGGTGCACTGAGATTCATGTGTACAAGTTCTGCTTCTGCCTTTGTCCTGGACTCTTCTTAAGCAACCCCAGAAAAATAATTTTTTTGTCAAGATCTACATTATCAGTCCATCTATGTTGCAGATTACCTGCAGCTTTTCAGTGAGGGCAAGGCAGAAAGAAGCGATGACTCCTTCATAAGGAGAAGCTCTGCTGAGCAGTCCTTCATCCAAGCTGCTGCCTGTGCTCTGCACCACTGGCAAGAGTGACACTGAGGTCGACTGTGCTCTTGTCAGAGGCCGACTGGAAAGCTGCAAGTGTAATTTATGAAGGCTTGGCGTGCAGTTAAGTGTAAAGTGATGGAAAGTGTGGTGGATCACTGCACTGGTGCACTTGACTTGTGCATCAGGCACATATCTATGCAAGTTCACGTCCAGTTCAAAGCCAGTCATGAAAGCATAAAAAATGGCAGTACTCGTGGCTACGGCATTGTCAGTGTCAGATGATGCCATGGGGTTTTGCTCTTGATACCTTTCAGAGCTCCTCGGCAAAGCATACAACTGTAATTAGTTGACAAACTGGCTGTGAAGAAATTCTGGGCTTTTATAATACCCCTGTGCTTCACTGGCACCTTTGATCCTGAAATGCTTTACAAAATCGTGTATCCTCACAGAGGAGACCTTTAGCCTTGGCACTGACAGTCAGGCAGTACTGGGGTAATGTGCAGTAGGTGGGTTAACAAACAGCAGTACTACCTGGCAACTGCAGTGAGTGCTGGAGAAAGAAGTAGTAGTGCACTGGAGTGGTAGAGGAGTTTTGAATAGGCAGCTCTGGTGAGTTTGAGTAACATGCCTGAGTGAATGCATTTCACTCAGAAAAATTGGAAAGGGCTTTCCAAGTATGATAGTGCGTTGTTTCTAAACCAGTGTGTTGAGCTAGGAAGCTTACAATCAGGAAAGGTAATTTGGGAGGATCAAGTGTACTTGGCTAGTTTCTTTGAGACAGTGACTCAACACAGGGCTTTTTTTAACAGCTAAATCTCAGGATGCAGTGTAAGCTTCGCCAGTGAAGCTGAGCTGCTGGAGAAAACAACAGTCTGCAAGAAGACCTGGGCTGGGCTGTACAGACAGTCAGCAAATTTAGCATTGGCTGAGTTTAAAATGCCTAGACTGGACACCTAAAAGAGTAGCTGTTTGACATGATTTCATTGGTGAGACTAGGGCCCCATGTGTCTTTTAGCATAAGGACAAAGTGTGTTTCATAGGGTTTTGTGTGTTGTGGTTTCTCTTTTACTTTATTTGGTTGCAGATCACCTCTCTAAACAGAGCCTCCTCATGGGGGAGTATTTACAATGGAATATAGCAGCTTCCAGAATGGTTGCGATCAGTTTAGATCCCTGTTCACATCTGCAAACCCACATCTTGCATCCAGTTGTTCTGGGCACAAATAGACATCTTACAAAACAATGTTAAAGAGAGTGCAAATGTATATCTTGAAGTTAAAATGTGGTCTGGCCTACAGATGACCTGCTGTCAATAAAAGCTTATGTTGCCAGAGGTCAGGGTTTACTGGTCCAGATAAGCAGACTTCAGGCTTAGCGGTGAGGTACAAACCATCTGACGTCAGGCTTCTGACTTTCTACCTGGGTTTTGAAGATCTTTGAGCTGTCAAGGTAGGACATGGATGCAGTAGCTATGGATTCACTTCCTCAGCTTCCTGTGGGATCTTCAGTGAGCTTTCCAATTAACACCATAACTTGGCTCCCCCATTTAGCAAGCTAAGATAATGTCTTGTCTTGACAGCATGTTCTGAGGAAAGAAAAAGGACCTTAGGTATGAACAAATGTTTCCATTGACTTGTATTGCTGATGAAGAGCATCCTTTAGCTCAGAAGGCCTGCATTTTGAAGCAGAAAGATAATTTTAATCCCTGAAGGCTGAGCCACAGCATTTGTTAGAGGCCTCAGCAGTGCTGCTGCGGAGGAATACCACTTATTGGTACGTGGGTCTAACATTTTGAGGCTGTAGGCACTGAGGTAGATTGCAACTTGCCTGAATCCAGAGGATGTAATCAGCAGCATTGTTGGGTTGGAGATTTTTGGGTTCCCAGAGCTGCACTCTGAAACCTTGGTCTCTCTCTAAACACAGTGTAAAGTCATTGAACTGGACACAATATTAAACTCTCCTGCTTCACAAACCATGATATTTTCTGTGGTGTGGAGTCACAGTGCACCACAGCAGCAGGCTGCTGTGTAGTAAATTCATTGTGTATTGTGCAAGGGACCATTAGTTAGCTTATTATTAATACATGTGTGGGCTTTAATATACCGGTATTGTATCTGTCAGCATCTCTACCAGGTTTGCTTTCGTCCTTTGTGTTTTCCCCAAACAAGCTTATACAATTAGTTTCTTCTTGTTTCCTAAATTATTTTTGCTGCTCCTAATTATTTCACACTCCATATAAAAGAATTATCGGGGTGGGTAATGGGAGGCAAGGGATCACCTCTCCATTGCACTGCAGGCAGTGTGACATTAAGGCAATTTGGATTTGGTTTTGTACTTGTTTATATTTGGTTGGCTGATTAAGACATAGGGAATATTTGGGAGCTGATTTTGGAGGTCAGTGTATGGACTTTTCAGTAGAGAACTGCATTTCTATCAGGTTCCCACTGCTCTTTATGTCCAAGGAAGACGTTTGTTGAAATAGGCTTAGACTAAATCACTGGCAATTCATTCAGAGATTAATATTCTTGCCTGAGACCATGGAGTTATTGGTTATTTCCTGGCTTTCTATTCCTGTATAGACTATCCTGCTCTCTTCCCATCTTTAGATACGTGTAAGTAGCATCTCCAAACATCTATGGCTATTTTCATCGTGGACAGAAAAGAAGACAGGCTTCTGTTGAAGATCATCTTCTTAACCTCATGCAAATAGTTAGTGTAGAAGAAATGAGTGAGAAGGTGTGGGTAGGATAAAGTTTACAGCTGGACAGGTGAAACACATCTACATTCCTGGTTTCTGAGAAGACAGTTAGCCCCTCAAGTACTGGCTGACACAGCTTGGATGGGCCAAATATTTCTTATTTCTCAGATGTTGGTGCACCTATCAGCTGTCCTGGTTAGGATTCAGTGTGGAGACCAGCAATGGAGAGTGTCTCAAGAGCTTGTGTACAGAGTGCACTGATGAATTTGAGACACAGTTTTTTGCCTACTGTCCTGTTTTGAGGATCCCTTCCCTTCACCAAGCATACCTGTGCCTAAAAATTTTTACCAGAACTGGAGTAGCAGCTGCACTGTCCAAAGCTCTAGGGTAAACAAGGCCTCTAGTATATTCATTGCCAAGTCATGCTTGGATTCCGGTGGTTAAATGCTCAAACACCATCTGCTTATATACTCTTGCTGCCTTCCACAGAGCAAAACCCTTGCTAACGTTTGCGTTCTGGTAGAGATAAAGCTATGAAGTGCGGCATGTTTGCCTGTTCTTCCCAGGCTGAGCTAGATCAAATACATCAATTTATTTTCCAACAGCCATTGGCATCACAAAAATTCTTCCTTAAAATTTGAGGTGTGGTTCTTCCCTCAGTGTACCTTTTCCTTCCAGTGGTCACATCCTGTCTTCCTCCTGTCTAATCTTATGCAGCCAGACCTCAGAAAAAAATCTTGTTACTGAAAGGTAGGTTCTGAATTGGGGTTCATGAGGAACTGGGGATAAAAACAAACAGGAAAAAACCTGTGACGAACATTATAGAGATCAGGGAGAATACGCTAATTAAGCCTGATAAGTATATTTCTCTTAGGAAAAAAGCATGGCAAGATTTTTTGTGGGTGGGTGGGGAGGGTCCTGAAAAAGGGGGATGTAGTTTACCTGAATATTCATACCACAACTGAGGGTTGTGGCGAACAGTTCCTCACTAGCAGGGGCGTGGTTTGTGCTGGATGGCAGGGCCCTTCCTCAGCAGATGTCAATAAAAATCTCATGTCCCCAATGTGAATGAGCCCTTGCTGTGGGGGAATGGAACAACACAGGAAAAACAAGGGCATAAGCAGCCAAAATGTCTCTAAATAGAATATTTGTCAGTTTTCCGTGAGGCACTGGTGGGTTTTTAAGCACATCCAAGCTTTGAACAAATTAAGACTGAGTGTAAAGTGTAGATATATTTATATTTGTTCCATCTCTTTTGGGTAAGTTGAGGAGCTGGAGGAAGACTCATCAATTCAATGCATGTTCCATTAGAAACTTCTTGGGATTAGATCAGGTTAATGAAAGGAATAAATAGGGCTTTGACATGTTGTTTGGTTTTACAGGACTGTATTGTTTTATGATGTTTTATGAGAAGCACTTATGCTACTCTTCAAGCAAGAGATTATTGCACCTTTTATAAAAACTAAAAGAAAACCCACTTTTCTTTCTTTTTCTTTCTGTTGCTAAGTAGATGCTGTGTTTGTTGGCAGTTGTCATTTCCCAGTAGAAATGCTATGTTCTGGAGCACTGCCTATAAAGAAATGGCTTCAGAGTACAGATTTCAGAAGCAAAAGTGGTGATGGGGTGGGAGATACACAAATCGTGAACACTCAACAAAATATTGAGTAAATAAGTTGCCTTGGAGAGATGATAAATGAGCAGAGTCCCAGAGGGATACACCCAAACCCCCCAAAAGCCCCCCTCATATCTATTCTGATATATTGCTCTGCTAACACATTTTGCTTCTTTAGAACTCTAGTATCTCAACAAGCAAATGAAAACATTATTCTAGCACCAAACTTCTGGCCCTGCAGAGAACATCTGTAGTGACGTCAGTGTTCAATTTGAATAGGTTAAGCTTAAGTACTGAAAGGTTATAACGCCCATTTTCAGAGCTGGTCCTTTAGTCTTTCAGTATCCTGGCTAAAATGGGACAGTTGATTTTTGATTTGTTTTAAGGGTTTGGAGATTGTCATCCCAAATCAACAGGGAGTACTTGTTAAGCTGCTTTGCCTCAGACATCGTACTGTTCTGTTAAGATTTTAAATTAAAACACAATAAAAATGTAAAACTGCATGCTAACCTCCATCCTCTCTTGCTACTTTGCTCTCCAGCTCAGGTGCTACATCTCAGTTTTCATACACAGTGGCATCAGTATTTTAGATACTGTCATTTCCACTTGTAATATCCTCTCCCTTCCCCCATAATGACAATCCCCAAGCATTCGGTTTAATTTGCTAATCCTTTCAGCACTATGGAGATGCACAGGAGTTACTATTCCCTTGTAGATGGGAGGCAGAGCTAAAGAAACAAAGCAGTGTCCTCGGTACCACACACCGCTTGGGGGATGTACAGAATTGAACAGGGTCCTCTCATAGCCTCAGCTTTAGCTGAGGCTCTGGGTTGTACTTGCAGACTGTCACTGCTTTTCTGATATGGACAAATGTCGGTTAGGTCTGTGTGACCTGCTTATGCTTGTAACCTAATGAAGCTTTGAGTACAGACCTTTCCTCAGAAGCAAAAGGCCAATGCACTCGCCCATGAAGTCTCTTCTCATTCTCCCATTCACCTTTAATATTTTGTTGTTAATGGATCATTCTAAAAAGGATTAGCCATTTCAATTTACATTCTGCTGCTTTCTGCATTTAACATTCTCACTGTAAGTGATGAATTATTGACTATTTAAATGTGACTACAAACAGCCTGAAAGAGAAGGTCTATTTTACTGTTTGCAATGCTGAATTCATACAGCTTAGGTCAAGGTTTTCCTTTCTCTTTTTAGTTACCCATCGATGGGCTGCCTTCCTGGCTTTCACCTCCTATTGCAGTACCCCGGGCTGGTGTACTGTCTGGTGTTTAACAGCCCAAGAAGAGGCCCCAGGGTTAAATATTGTTAAGCATGTGAAATTTAACCTATGTTATTGATATTGGGTTCAGACCAAAGTGTCTGCAAAGTGGCTTAAAAGGGAGAGTTCATTATAGAATAAAGCACTTTGGCAGAAGACCAGATCCACATACCCTTAAAATTGCTCTTCATTCCCCCTTCATATTTAAATGTACATAATTACAGAATCTGCCACTGTTCAGAAACAAAGACCTATTCTTTGAAAATAAGCCTGAAGAGATCTAGATGCAAGATGGGGTACCATTATTTAGGACTTTACACACTCTCTCCTGAGCAGCTATAACAATGAAGTGGGGCTCAGAGATAGCTGTTTCTTTGGGGATGGAGTAGTCTTGCAGTGAACTAGAGGGTAGCCACGAAAGCAATGGTGAGTACACAGGCTTCTGGCAACAGTATTTATAGACTTTAAAGAGATCCCTGATTTCCCCTGGAGAAGTGAAAGAGTCATCCTTACCTTGCTTTCTGCAAATGTCCTGTATGAGACGCAAGAAGTTAACTCTCTGTGGCCACCTCAGAGGTTAGAGGTGAATAATTCAAGCCCAAGATGGAAACCAGGACACTTGTTTCTGCTTGTGTGTTAGATTTGTTGGGGGATGTGGAGTAGGGAGACCTGGATTTGTTTTCCAGGTTACCACATCTGGGGAACAATACAACTTCCTGATAACTGTCCAGTTCTCACCAGTAGATGATAATGTTCAAGGAACTGGGCAACATCCTCTTGCCGTGAATATGTGGTGTCTCTAACATGTCTAGACACTTTTTATAAATTTGATATGGGTAACTTCTGTAGCATGTTTCTTCAGCTGGAGATGGGGAGAGAAGAGGGACAATCTTTCAAGCAATCGAACTGAGAAGTCTCTAAACTGTCTTCTGTTAAGCCACTTGAAATTAAGTTTTTGCTTTTCCCAGTTCTACTCCCAGAATTCTAGGCTCTCTACCATGGGAGACTGCCCTTATCTGGAAAGCAGCCACCAAGAGGAAGCCCCAGCTCAGGCGAGCAAAAAGCTGGAACATTTTTGTAAAATAAGTTGCAGAAGCCCTAGGATACCATTAAGAGGCAGGCATGTGCTAGTGGTGTAGGCAAGCTTTTACCCTCCAATGTATACAGTCCTTTAAAAATAAAACAGCTTTCCCAGAGCAAATCCCCATGGCACTTGTGTATCTGCTGCTTTTGGAGGATATGTGTAAGGGGTGGGGGGAATACAGAGAGAAGGCACACATCAGTATGTCAAATCAATTTCTTTTTTCACTTCTTCATGGCCTCGGAAAAGGAGCAATGCATAAAGACATGCTTCAGGTTTTAGACTGGTTCTATAAGATCCCCCTGAGTGAATTGGACAGGCTTGGAATGTGAGAATAAAGGGAGGGAAGGAGGAAAAAGATACTCATGTTGGTCAGAAGACATGAAATGGTTAGGTATTTGGTGAACTCTTTATGCAGTCACCCTCATCTGTTCTCATCTTTAGACTTATACTTGAGAAACAAAAACTCCTGGTTAGAGAAGAAGGGGACTGGTGGACTGGTGCAGACACACCATATCCATTAGGTGGTTGAGTGTGACCTAGCAGGTAGCACTGAGCATGGGACTTTCAGCTGCTCTTTCTACCTGTGATATTTATGTTCTGGGGTTTCCTTTATCTTTGGAGAGTTTTTCAAAAGTTTTCACTAAAAGGCAGTATGTAAGTACTAAGCATTAGTGGTTTCATACAATGTTGCACATCTGTGTTTCTGTACGCATTTGTATGTCTGGAGTGTCATACATATAAATTCACAGGCATACAACATTACACAGTACTGTTAATAATAATCATTCAGGTCCATGTAGGATCTTTTGTCTAAGGAGATCAAAACACTTAAATCTTCTCTCATGCACATCGAAACCTGACACAGAAAGTTAGAAAAGTGTTGACAGTGTTCGAAATAGCTGGATTCTATCTCTAGTAAATTTTCGTTTAAATTAAAGAAATAATCTTCAATGAAAGCTAGTTATGTTTCTTAAAGCCCAGTGCAATCAGATGTTTTGAATACAGCAGAATGTAAGGAAGGATTTGAGAAAGTGTGTTTGGATATTTTTTAATGTTCTAACTTAGTACTTAATGCAGTATTGCACCAATTGAAATCAGTGGACCCGTTGCACTAGCTACTAAACAAAATTAATTCTGAAAAAGTTGTGTAAATGAAAGAGACAAAGAAAGACTGGTCAGAGACTTTGCTTAAAATGTAAAGTGATGTCAGAGTGATTATTGTAATAGATTAACGCCGGAAGCTACTCTTGTTGCTGCACATACGTGTTTAGTCCCAACTGTAACAAGAAATAGAAGTGAAGGTGAGAATTATCTACATCAACGCACTTCTCTCTTTTTTTTTTCTGGAAGAGGAAGTGAATTTGCTGGAAGAGGGACATCATTATTTTCAAGAAACCTGCTGGTAGAAATGACTCAGTTCTGCAAATTTCCCTTTATTGCTTGTTTTGAAAAATCTAAGTTCTTTTGGTAGCAGGAAACTTATTTTAAGAATTTTTACAGTTGTGAGAAAGGAAAAATGACAGACCTTCAAATCATTTTGGGCCTTTCAGACTATGAAGCGTGATTTTTCAGCATATGGCTACAGGAAGAGGGCTTGGATGTGCTCTGGAAAATAATTTTTCACAAGCAATTGCCAACTCTGCAGAAGGACTTCCTGAATGGAGACTGAAAAGATGCTTCAGATTCCACTCAGGGTGTTCTCTTTAATGAAAATGTCTAACTTGCAGCAATAAACCTTGAAGTCCCCATGAAAAATTCATGGAAGAGAGAAAGAAAGCCTAAGGACTTGTGTAGTGCTGCAGGAAGAGACTGGAACTGAGGCCAGGTGACATGAGAAGTCCTGCGGTTCTGCGAGGTGGTGCCCTGGAAATAGCAAAGAGTCCAACTCCCATCATGCTCTTGAGCACTGCTGAGTTGGGAGTGAAGTATTGCAGATGAGCTCAACCAGGTCTTCCCTTTCAGCATTGCTTTCTCTCTTGAGGAAGTCCAACAATGAGTAGAGTTCTGACAGTTGATGTGAATAGTTTCTTCTCCTTTTGGAAGAAGCGGACAAAAGTAGGTCCTAGCTTCTAACCACAGACAATTCCTGTGCCTTGGAAAGAAAATTGTCTTCTCTCTCTTCTGGACAAAATCTCAATTCTGGGTGGGCGTTTACTCCTGATGAAGGCAAATAGGAAAGAGCCCTTTCTATTGGAGAATAAGACAGACAGTAGTTGAATTTAGCTCTTTTTTTCCCTATGCAGAGTGACTATAGCTTGCTCTTTTTCTTAGAGATAGAGCCTTTAAAGCAAAGTAATGATGGTGCAAAGCCCACTGGGCAATGGTATGCAAACGGCAATAAGGCAATAAAATAGCTGGAGTAACAATTTGAGCAGTATGACCCTTACATTAAGGAATTTGCCTTTAAAACTTAACTATAAGAAAATAAATCTAATTGTCATCTAATTTAAAAGAAGTGAAATATTTGCTTTCCATCTTCATTTATGGGCGGTCGTGGGGGCTGTGTAGGGCTTGCTTAACAGCAACACAGTTGGTGTGAACATTGGAATCCAGAAGCAGAAGGAGACAGGTTTCGTTTGTGGTATTCTGGCACATGAGAAGTTAAAAATATCCCTGAGGTCCACTGATTGACATCATCAAATGCACTTGCTGTTCCTAAGCTCTTGTCTGTCTCAGTCCTGTTTGACAGCAGAGCCAAAGGTCAGAGAGAAATTAATCTGCCGTAAATGAAACTAAATGGATTGCAGGGTGCTGTTTGTGACAAGTGTAAGTGGTGGAAGACTTCAGCATGCAAAGGGCTGCAATTTAGACCTTGCCAGTGGACTGGGTCATTCATCTTTCCCATGTGAAATGAGATGAACCTGATCCTTCCAACAAAGTGACGATAACAAGCAAGAAGGGTGTTTTCAGTAATTTAACCCTGGGGCAGCTACTATCTAAATAACTAACTATTAATGTGCCTCTCCTGCCCCTTACAAAAGGAGGAAGAATAATAATACTCATATGAAAAAAAAAATAGTAGTTAATTGTTATCGTTCTAGACATCTCTGTTCTAACTGAACCCCTGGTAATCTGTTCTTTGTTCTCCAAAAAGATTGATGCTTGAGTAGCAATAATAGCTGAGGGGTACTGTGGGTCAGTGATGGGTGACAGAAAATGTGGGTACTCTTCCCTGATGGGTGACTTCGAGTGAGGCATCCTGTTTCTCTCGTAGCATTACAGGACTTGGTGCAGGAATCCCTCAGCTCTTTGACTGTGGTCCGAGGTCATATCCTGCTTGACTCAATCCTTCTGGAGTCCTAAGTGCTTCTTATATTCACTGTCTCCTTCTTCAGTATTTTATTTAATCCCCTGAAAAGTGATTTAGACACACTTAGATATAGGAAAAATCTTTGTGTTCAGCCTATCTGAATGTGGTCGCAGGTATGCATACACCTCTTAACATGAAGAAAGTACGGATTCTGATTGGGATTCCTAGGTATTAGGAAGTATAAATAAGCTCTTCTTGAAATGAAGTGAAATAAATGGGTGTACTTGTAGGGAAGCTAGCTTTCCATTGAGAAACATATAATGATCCCAGCTTCTGTGGCAGCTAAGCCAAAATGTGTGTGTATGTAAATGAGTGTATATCTCAGTGCTTAGATAGTCACACTTAGATGGACACTCTGGGAGAGGGTAAACTAGCCAGAAAGGTATGAATAAATGTTTAGCCAGTGCCTATCAATAGGCAGCGACTGCGGCTGACATGCTGTGTCTCAGTGGGCAAACTGTAAGGGCTTTAAGTAAAAACAATTATTGAATGTATGATGTCTAAGTCTATTAGTTGTATACTATTATTGACTGACGTTAGATTAAAAAGCATGTCCTTATTACTCTCTCCTGTCATTAACTTGCCAGGAAAGGTCAGTCAAGAAGTATATTATTACTAAATTGTAGACTCATACATTTGTAGTTGCAGCAGGAATAAAGCCATGGAGGACTAGAGCCAAACTTTGGGCAGGCCCAGAGCCTAGTTGTGTTCTCACTCCTCACACTTTGTAACAAGGCCAACTGCTCCCCATCCAGATACGCTGTCGCTTTATCTATATTCTGTGCTGGAAGCAAGAGGATTTGTTTTACAGTAGCTTTTCTTCAAATGCCTCGGGGTAGTTCTTCACTGTGGAAGGAAGCTGGACCTAAGCCTGCACTCAAGTCCTAACCTGCTGGCCATCAAAACAAGGCATATGCAAACCCATGGTGTGGTTGATCTAAGGGACAGAGAGAAAAGAGAGGGAATAAAGACTGTGTTCAAACTGCATATTTACCTATGTCATGGAGGGGCCGATCTGCTGTGTCTGGCCTGTCTCTTTCTGTTATTTAATGTTTCCTGCAGCCGTGGTGGTTGATCAACACCAAACAGTGGAGAAGATGCTGCCAAACCCTTCCCAAAAGAGCCGGACATCTGCTGCTGTAAAGCAGCCAGGAGCTGTAAGCAACATGTCCTAAAGCAAATCTCTGTCAGTGGACATCAGGAATCAAAGCCCCAAGCAAGAACATGGAAGTGTAGAGTGTGGGCAGGGAAGGAACTGGCCATCAACTTTTCTGCTGATATCATAAAGGCAAAACTAAAGTTTCAGTGACGGAGGATCCTTGTATCTTCACTGATTTCAGTGGTAGTTAGTCTGAAATGCCTAAATTTAAGTACATAAACTTTCGCAGAGATGACACTGAACTACGTGGAATGCCACTGTGCAGTGTCTTAAGTATTTTGGAAGTCTTTACTTGATGTTTCTTATTATTCACATTAAATCATAAGATTGGGGATGGATTGGACTCTACTTATTCCTGTGCCAGAGCTTTCTTGGAATGGTCCTTCAGCGGCTCTAAACTTAGCACTAAGATAGCAGCACAAATCAAGCTCAGACATGAAAATGGGAATTATTGTTTGTCCCACCATTGTGAACTTAGAAATGTAGCAGTACCCTACTGACACAGACAGAAAAACAACTCACACTAAAATGAAGCTTTGTTCAGAGTTTTTTTGGTTGTTCTGCCTCCTGTTCTGAACAAAAAGATTCATCACTTGAATCAGAACAAAATTCCTTACAAACTTTAAATTTAGGACTTTACTTTCAGGAATAATGTCATTGCAATTGGCCTTGCACCTTCTTCCCCCACTTTTCCCATTCCTAGATACCGTCCCTGAAATTGTCTGGGTTGGCATATGTTTTTATTCTTTGACCCTTTAATGCCTAAGGGAATTGAATCACAAATAGCTTTTGTTCACAAAATTGGTGGAATAAAGCCCAAGCTTTAAAGATGGAAATTGGCAGCTTTTAAAAGGGCATAAGTAAGGGAATAAAACATTGGGTGAAGTTTCCAGAGTGATTTGAGAAAGTGATTCCTAAGGGAGTTAGGAGAATTTAAAGAAGATTCTGACATTCATTGTTCATCTCTTAAAGATACAGAATGATGAGCCATTACACACACATTTAAACATCTTTATGTGAGCTTCAGAGTATATGTTATTCTGTTCGTGCAAGAATGGGCAGGGAGGGGGAAATGGGGCATGATTCCAGAACAGGCTCCTCTCAAAATTAAGTCTGTGGAGTATTGTGCAGCAGAAGTAAGCAGGAGCTAGGAAAAGACTTTGACATTGCAGTGGGAGGGAAGGAATGAGTCGTTTGCCCTTTGTGAAGGGATTTAAATGTTCAGGAACCATTTAGGTATTTAGAAGTATCAGCCCTGTTCCATAGATCAAAATCAGAGAGCCTTGGTTGATCTGCTGAATGAGGGCTGGTCATGCATCCTGAAAGTGAGCTGGAGCACAGGTTTTAGAGGAACCCATTCCTCTTTCTTAAGGTGTGAAACCAAAGCAGGGTAGACAAGGTGGGAAGACATTAGTGTCTGCCACTAGATCATTCTGGCTACTTTACTTCCTTCCTGCTGTTTGTGCTTCTCTTGAACACATCTGTATTCTTTTTTGGTCTCAAAACTCCTCTTCTTAACAACTTTGAAAAAGTTAAATTTTTGAAGCTACTCTTCAGGATTTTTATATCTTTTAAATATCTTATCTCTAGTCTGCTGTGTTTCAGAAGTGTCGCACCAAATCCTGAAGTGAAGAGTGAGAACACCAAGCTCTGCATAATGCAGGTGCCCAGGAGAGCAGTAGGCAGGCTGGTTGCTATAACAGCTTGTAGCTGTAGAACATCTTCCATTCCAGAAAAGATCCCAAATCTCTTTATGGACTAAGTTGAGAGAAGGTAAAATGCACTATGGACAAGTTGGGAAAAGCTGAAAGAGGCAAAATACTGGTTTTAACTTGGTACCTAGGATAAACAGTCCTGACCTATTAAGTACTTTGTATGCATACATGAGAAAGGTAGTCAGAGTTTTTCCGCTTTTTCTTAAGCATTCTTTCAACACCTGTGAAAAGGAGATAGCAATTTCTCCCTTTTCTGTAGCAGTGGTTCTGAAGAAAAATCAAAATTGCAAAATTTTTGCAACATGGCTAGAAAATTCTATAGTTTAGGAAGTATAATACACTGTAATTCTCAGCTATTGCATTTCTCTATAGAGGGCAGTTGTGTTAGGTGAAGGCTGAGATGAGAACTGAAACCCTGGACCGTATTTGTGCAGCCTGGTTTGTTTCTGGTAATGACAGAAATGGGGAGGCTTGTCCCCATGGCTTAAATAGCCATGATTGCAGTGATCTAATTCAGGAAACATTTAAGTGTTGGAGTGGTCAGGCAAAACCCTCCTGAGAATTATTTGGTGAATCTAAGTCACCCTTCAGATCTCTCAAGAGTCCAGAGGTGCTGGCTCTATATTCTAATCAGAAAGTAATTTCCCTTGCAGTGTGAGACTATTTTGCATATCAAGACTGATCTTTCTTGGGAACTTTATCAGTTATCTTAAGGGAAAAATAATGGCTAGTATTAAGACTACTCTTCGGTTAATCCTCGCACAGCTTTAACTTTGCAGAAGAACAATGTAAGTTTTCGGGTTTTCTTATCGGCAAGAGAGGAATGGTTATATTCTAAATCTCCTCTACCTCCCACCTTAATGCTCAATAGGATTCAGACTGAGGCAACATACACAACATTATGACTCCAAAATATGGATTTTATATTTGTTTTTATTTCTGAAGGTTTCTAGCAATGAATTGGACAAAAAAATGTTAAATGGTTTATGTATGCTGTTCATTTTGGTATCTGGTTGGATAAGCTGACCTCCCAAGCTCCAATTCATAGCATTTGGTGTGAATTTACAGTTCTGTGATTCACCTATTACTGCTATGCAGCCAAGAGTGCTGCTCTCAATTTGTAGATTTGAACAGAAAATATGGTTTGCATGACTAATATGCTTGTCTGGATATGCTATCTCTTGCAACAAAAATTACAAATATATAGACTGATTCTTATTAAATATCAAAATGTGTTTCAGCTTATACAATTATTTCTCAAAATAATGGAGTATTTTGCCCAAGTTTCCAATAGGAATAATCTTTCTCTTTTCCCCACACCTTAATTTCAATGACAAATTTCTAAGTTTCTCATTTTGCATCTTCTATGTAGCCTTCTAGGGGCTCTCGCCTCCCCCCCCCCCCCCTTTTTTTTTCCCTTGCATTTTCAGCCTTGTAGGACATGCTCCCATTCAATATAAGTTGAAACCTGTGCTTTTTGGAAAACAGAAGCTAGTCTTGCTTTAGAGTAGGGTAGTCCTTGTGATGCCTGGTAAATCACTGCACTGCAGTTGAGAATTTAGGTTGACAGGATGCGGCCTGGCATACAAGACTGGGGGGAAATCCTGGATCATCATGATCTGTTCCCTACTATTGCAGACAACCACATCACATAATCCCTTTCATAAGTTTATTGACCTTCATCTTTAAACTAATTAGGTCGTTTGCTCTCACTATCCTTGTTGGAAAGCAGTTCCAGAGCATCACTCCTCTGATGGTTAGAAACCTTTTTCTAACTCCCAAATCAAATTTATTCATGGTCAACTTATACTTATTTGTCCTTGCACAATATTGTCCTTTATTTTAAATGCTTTTTCTTCTCTCCTTGATATTTGCTGTGGGGATATAGCTAGCAATCCCATCTATGCTGAGCGTTTTTCCATTTTGCTAGGCAGACAGAGAAAGCTCTTAGTTCTTGCATAAAACACAAACTTTGTTATATCCCTCTGTCTTGAGGTTTTGTATTCCACATTTTGGAACACAGTTGTTTGGAATGGTACTCTCTGTTCCTGCTGTGGCCTCACAACAGGCTTGTTAACGACAATGGTACTCTTTTTCCTTGATCTTGAAGATTCCTCTTCACATGGGTTTTGTTTTAACTGCTGAAGGCAGCATTAGAGATGCTGAGATGAAGCCACTGTCCTTTCCTTTTAGGTCTTGAAGGAAGGAATATTATGAGATCTTAAATGACTAATTTGGAATAGCAACACCCCTGGACGTGCATTTCAATGTGGAGTTCTGGGGACACAGAACTTCACGAGTTCTGCAGGAATCATAGCCAAAGGGGCAGTGGTATAACTGCAGGGCATTTGCTCAAGAACTGTGAAAGTCTTAGACATGGTAATGCTGAGCAGATGAGAGACTTTCTGGATACATGGCTGTATTCCACGGAGGGCAAAGACAAGGAGTAGAGTAACAGAGTCATTATCTGTAAAGATCAGCCCCCAGTCCAGTGTGTCAGTGGGTTGTCACTGAAGAATGCTTTTCAGTTGGACAGACCTGGGCATGAATTGTCAAATGTCATGTCATCACACTGCAGTGTTAAACCATAATATATGGATAGCTAAGCAATGTATTGATATTGCATGAGCTATAGATGGTAAATTTCAGCCATTTAGCTGTTAAATTTTGTTAGACACTTAAAATTAAGCAAGCATCGACAAAACATGTCCCCATTATCTTTGGGTATTATTTTTTTGCAGGGTGCATCCTTGGTAATACATCTCTGAAATATCTTTGTAGGGAGAATAAAAAACCAAAGTACTGCATGAGTCTGAGTGGTGTGAAGAGGGTTGTA
This sequence comes from Chionis minor, assembly GCA_013398295.1. Lineage (NCBI taxonomy): Eukaryota > Metazoa > Chordata > Aves > Charadriiformes > Chionidae > Chionis > Chionis minor. Next base: position 180,574 of record VZSF01009307.1, on the reverse strand, counting down.
TGCATGTCAAGGGTTGGGAAGAAGAGATAGGCCTTTCAGAGACATCCATTATTGGGGCTTTTTAGTAATAGCTGGGAAAAGAGGTTTCTGCCTTTCACTCTTTCCAAAGATAAGGAATCCTGCCTTCTTAGCTATAGCATAACATTTTATGTATCCTGATAAACCTAATCTGTTGCAACTAAATCATATGGTGATCATATCATGTTTCAACTCAGGTGGTGAATTACTTCAGTTATACTGGAGAAAGTGGTGGCTGCATACATTTAATTTGATGAGGATGCTGATCTGCTAGGGTCTGTACAAGTACAGAACAAAGACAATCCAGTGACAGAAGCTAGAGTACAGAGAATGGAAAAATAGTGTGTAATCATATAACTGACAACTCTTATAAAGTATACATATATTAATGTAGTTTTGCTGTAGTGGCAATTTAAACTCTAATGGTTCCTGACTTCTGATTTGCATTAAAAACAAAGCAGACCAAAACCAAACAAACAAAAAACCAACCAAACAAACAAACAAAAAACCCCCACCAAAACCAAAAGATCCAAACCAAAACAAAGTAGAAAATCTTGTATTTTCACTCTTAAAAATGTAAGAACCATGCAGAGATTGTGTAGCATTTAGGGGTGGTATGAGTATTTTTCTTTCTTTGGATTAGGGGAATAATATTTAGTATTTGTGTGGGTATTCTCTTATTATCATGCAGGAACATATCATCATGAGAAATTTGGTTTATCAGCAGAGGTAGTACAAGAGAAGAAATCCTGTCATAAATTAGTTCCGTATCAAACCATGTTGATTTACTGAAGCCAAAATATTTAGCAAATGCTTCCACTCAAAGCTTCTGCCAGTTGATCTGATTGTGTCTTGAAAGGTTCCCTGGCTGTGTGTAAATGTGTTGGTAAAAGGTGGAGTCCTGTGGGTCACACTTCTAAAGCTGCAGCCTCTTGATTCCCCTTTTGGACTGCTCAGTGAAAGCAGGTTACACGTGGTCCTGGAAACAGGCTTTTATGGTGCATGTTTTTAAGACTGCATCTAGCAAGAGTCTACTACTTTTCCTGGAAAACTCATGATAAATTAAAACAAACAAACAACCAACCCCCCTAAAATCTGTTTACAGAGGAAACAACAACTGAAATGTTAAAATGTAATAAATGGCCATGGAAAATGAGAGATTCAATTTCATCAAGTTATTACTATGTACACAGAGATCTCATTTGGCCCAGAAGTCCATGAGCCACAAGGCTGGAGACTGAGAAGGATACCTAGATGAGGCGTTATGCACATCTTCTCCTTACACTGTTCTTGGGGCATCTGCTTCTGGACATTGTTGGAGACAGGATGTTGTACAAGATGGAGTTTGTCTGACCTAGTACTATTATCCTTATATAATGTTCTAATCCGCCCCTTTTGAAGAAAACACTATTTGTTGTTGGGTGTTTTTTAAACTCATTAAACTCTACTCTCCTACTTTCTGACATCAGCTTGGATTGTCCGGTAAGTTTCAACCTCCCAGACATGTTCAGCATCTGGATCATTATGTTTAATTTTCCTGATGAGAAAAACAGTAAAGTGAGTCCACATCATTAATGTGTGTTTATTTCCAGGCATCCACTAGCCAGCGATTCACAGACTGGTAAGAGGGAAAGTTTTGGTAGGCCACTGTACCCTGGAGGTATCCTAGAAAGCTTCTTTCAACTGTCTTTAAATGTCTTGGGCAAAATGGCTTCCACTAGCCTCTTTTGAGAAGACTGCTCTACCGTCTGAGTACTTTCCCATCCGGAACTGTTTGCTGGTACTGTGTTGGTGCAAACATTCCTTTGTGTTCATTCTTGGTTTAGATCTTCTCTCATCTATATTAAATCAGTGGAGAAATAAATATCAAGCAAGATGTCATATTGAACCTTTAAAAAAAACCCCAAAAAACTAGTAGAATTACAATTGCTTTTTTATAACCAACTCTTTATTTTTTCCCTGAAACTGAACTTTATAAAATAAAAAAAAATCCACCCCAACACTCAGGAAGAACTTGCTGGCTGGCTGGCTGGCTGGCTGCTAAGCTCTGTCCAACCCCTTAAAACTTGTAGGCAATTGCCCAGCTGACCATGGATGGATTGCATTTTAGTACACCTTTCCAACCCAACCAGCTGACATTCTGATTTATTTTCACCAAGAAAGGTTATTGAAACTGGTTCCTTGAAAGAATGGGCTTTCTCTTGGGTTAGACAATGTGTTAAACCGTTGGATAGAATCATAAAAGTCAGAAATAGGGAGAAGGGGGGAAACGGAGGCCCTCTGAATGCATTTGCTCTTGGATCAGTATTAACTTTTGTTTATGGCTTCAAGTGACTTGAATAACAAAAGTTCCACGAAGGACTGATTTGTTCTAGTGGTGGAGGGAAACTGTTAGTAATGTTTACTTTTACCTTCTGTAGGGGCATAAGCTTCCATGTTATAACTTGGAATTGTCCTAAATTGCATAAGAATCTGTGGTCGTGATTCTGTTCTAGGGTTGCAAGCATTTTTCTTTCCTTATGCCTCACAGTGGAATACAGAGACAAAAAGTTTACAGGACACTTATATGGAACAGTGGCATGTAAGATGCTGGAAAATTGCTGAGTTAAAATTTTGCACTGAGAGGCACCCACCCCGCCCCTTGTTGATTTAACTCTTCCTTTTGCTTTTTCCCTCCCTGCCTCTTCTGCAGCCCCACCTCCAACACACACGCACATAGACACCCCTCAGCCATGTTTAAGGGATTATTCCACCATTGTCCCTGAACAACTACAATCTGTAAAACCTTAAGTTGTGTGGTCATGCAGTACACTCATAAATGTAAACTTAAATAAAAATGAAAGTAAATATATTGTTGACTAACAGATCAGTTAGATGCAAAAGTCACCTTGGGAGCTGTGGGAAGGGAAGAAACATTGATGTTCCCAGCAGTTAGGAAGTATTCCTGGTGCTCGGCCTAAATATTCTGTTGTTGAATTTTGTGTTGTTACTCCTAGTTATTATTCTGTAGTATCACCCTGAACCTTTCTCCATATTTTGTGTTTACACCTTCAAGGCTTGTAGCTAGTTATCATCTATCCCTCTGAGTCATCATTTGCCTAAGTTACACATATTTAGGTCTCTTAATCTTCCTTTGTAAGTCAGTCCTTCCAGCCCATTAAGAATTTCTGCTACTCATCTCTGAGTTCCACCTTTTATTTTCCTGATTTTTTTCCATGTATTTCTCAACACTTCTAGATGATCATAGCTGACAGGATCAATTTAGACATGGATTTTCTATTGACCAAAGAAAGAAGATGTCTTTCATCTGGAACTGACATACACACTATTGTAAGTGATATTGTCCACTATCATCTGAAAGTGTCTTTTGACATTACTGCCTTACAGCTTCATATGTCCTGTTGAACGTTTGCGGCTGTGGCTGTTCTCTACCTGTATTTTAAGAGCTGAATCTTGCAATATACTGGGCATGGCTAATCCTCCCCAGCAGGGATTTGGATGACTGGGCACACTAGAAAGGGGCTCAACACCCTCTAGGATCTGTTGCGATTTATTCTCCATTTCTCTTCATGTGTGAACTCTTTGTTGCTGCACTAAGAGCAGACCTTCTGCTTTGCTAGATAGCTCTTCCATCTTGGTGCAAGTGACATTTATCATGCACATTCCTCCTACCAGTCCTCAGTTCTTTGGGGGCTACACTGTTCATCCATTATAATATGAATCTAATTTTCAAAAAAAAATTTCTTCTGGGAGCTCTATCAAATGTTTAGCTGAAACAGTCTGCTATATACTCATTGTTCATTAATTTTTAAGTTGATCAACAAAAAAAAAATATCTCTCTGGTAGTGATTACTACATACTTTGCCTTGTTTTCTCTATTCATCAGGAAATTGTACTTCCTTCACTTTACACTGACAAGAGTCCTTTTAAACCCAGCACACTTAAGCTTTGTACATTACACAGATCTTTTAATTAATTTCACTGTTTCCTCTTCACTTCAAAGATTACATCCTTATACATTTTGTAAAAATTGGAAGTTTTAGATTTAAATCCACACACTGTTTGTTTTTAACTTCTTACCCAAGAACTCAGTCCCAGAATAGTGCATGGGAAAGTGCACCTGGATGCAAGGGACAATAGTGTTTCCTGTTTACTTTTTTGGGAGAATCTACTTGGGACATAATATATTTGTGAATCTACGCAGGAATTCGTCTGCATTTAAGAAAAGTAGACTGATAGGTGTTCATAGATCTTTATAGAATTTTGGGGAGGTTTTGGTTCAAGGCTGACCTTTATTACAAACTCTTTGTGTGTCTTTGGACAGGCAGTTAAATCTTCTTTCAGCCTTTGCATGCCTTGTCTTGTTCCTAAATAATGTATACTTGAGCCACGCTCTTAAAGCAAACTTGTACAATGCAATGATGGCTTAACTTGGACTTTTTTGCCAAAGAAAAAGTAGAGGGTCTTGTTCTTGGGACCTGCCTCTTTTCCTTTGTGCTATAATAGATAGGACCTTTGGGAAGCCTTTGTCATCTTTCTCCTACCATACTCCCAGACCACCTCTTTTCACGTTACTTTCACACACACTCAGAGTATGTGCCTTGTTGTTCTCAGTCCTAAGTAGATTGAGGTCTGTTGATTAAGATTACTTCATCTATGGCTGCTTGCAGAAGATCTTGGTCCTACTTCATGCTATTCCATTACCTATAGTTAATGAACAGGTCAAATTGAGAAAAAAAGGGTAAGGAGAAAGAAATAAGAGATAAAAGACAATACTTGTTTGCTCCTAACATCAGCTAGAGGATAGAAGAAACTATTCAAAGACAAAACATATGGAAAACAGCATCTGGTTATGGGAGCCTGGATGTTAATTGTTCTGACAGCTGAAATTTGTCTCCAGAAATCTCATGAAGCCAGCTGGTATTTTAGAGTTTTCTCTGGCTCATATTGTGACTCTTCCAAGTTTCTAGAGACTTCCAGTCTCAGGACGATCATCTTGCAGGAGCAGCTGCTGCTTAAAGATTTTCATTTCTGTATCAGCTGGAATCAGGAAATACATTCTTTGTGGGTTTGGATTTGACCTGTAACATAAAAGTCCTAAGGTGGCTTCAGATGCGCTTACCTGCATTTATTCTTAACAAAAACCTGTGGAACTTAGTAAAGAGATTCTAATGTTGTCTTGTTTACAGTTCTTGCATACAAGGTGAGAAGAAAAACTTGATCATAAGTAACAGAAAAGTATTGAGGTTGATTTTGAGAGGTGTATTAAAAGTTCACTCTGAATCTGAACTTCTCGAACTGGAAAAAAGTAGGCTGACAAACTTGGTAAGAACAATAACTCTAGTTAGATAATTACAATAGTCTGCTTCTGAATAGGCTAGAAATTGCCTAATAATATCTCTTTCCTGCAGTTGTTTCATTGCCTTTTGCTTTCAATCTTGAGCTGGAAAAGTCAGAAGTATATACTGGCATGTGCCCTGTCTCAGAGAAGAAAGAGTATAGGGATGTTTGGAGCACATATGAATTTGTATTTAGAACAGCCTACTTGTATGTTCCTGAGACAAAAGCAAAAATAACTAATCATTTGATGGTATTATCAACAAGATGTTCACTTCCTGACCCTGGCATTTTTTAAAGGTGAAAATACCAAATTTTCTTATGTTTTTACAGTACAAACACATTTCCTGCACACAGAGTTGATATTATTTTCCGAGAAATGTCTGTTCCTTACTACAGAGAAAGATAATGAGCAGTAAAAAAACCAAACCAAAACAAAACCAATAAAAAACCCCAACCGTATGTGGATAAAGACAGGCAAGACTTGGAAAAAGTTGTATGTGGCAGAACAGTCTAATTTATTTAGAGATGGGTCAGCTTTAGGTTTATTTTGCTAAGATTCAAGGCATTAAAAGTGAATGTTTTTGAAAAATAGCATAACCTCTGGAGACTAGTTGAGAATTCTTAAACAAGTCTCCCCAAAAGAAGTGGAGCCAAAACTCAAAATAAAATGAAGAGGAAGAAAAGTTCCTGAAACAGCAAAGTGTGTTAGAAAATCCACTGAGTTATTCATATGCTGCTAACAATAGAAAGAAGTCAAAAGGCAGGACCCAGAACAGCAGGTACAGAGCCTAATTAATGCATGTACTCTAAGGAGGTTTAACCTGTAGCTGAATGCAAGAAGTACTGTTTCAACAGCAGGGCTGTTTCTAGTTATATTCCTGACTTTCACTGGTGAATCACAAGATTAAAAAAACACCTTCTGTGTTTCCTTGATCATCACACTGAAAACAATAACTCTTGAAGATTTCATGGACTTTTTTTTATTATTACTAATTTTTTTCCTGAAGTTGCAATATAAAAAGGATAAGAGAAATATGTTGGATTTTTCTTTGAAGTAATAGGTAGGTTGAAGTGAGCAAAGCTTAGAGGTGATCAGGATTTTAACTTAAACTTGGTGTTTCCTTACTAAGTTTAAGTACTGAGAGTTGAGAGCTTGTGGGCTAGGGTTAAAGGCCAGGCTAATAGGAAAGACACTGTTTTGGGTGTCTGTTACAGGCTACCTGATCAGGATGGGGAAGCTGATGAGGTCTGTCTGCAGACAGTTGAGAGTTGCCTGACAGTCACAGGCCTTGGTTCTCATCGAGGACTTCAACCACCCTGATATCTGCTGGGAAGACTACGTGGCCAGGCATGTATGGACCAGGAGGTTCCTCCAGTATATTGATGATAACTTTTTGACTCAGGAGGTGGAAGTGCCAATAAGGAGAGGTGCACTACTGGACCTAGTACCGACAAACAAAGAGGGATTGGTGGAGGACATTAAGGTTGGGGGCAGCCTTGGCTGCAGTGACCACAAGAAGACCGAGTTCAGGGTTATGAGTAGTGGGCATAAAAAGACAAATAGGGTTGCAGGTAGGAGGTAGAGCTCCTTGAACTCTTGGTCTCTTCAAGAAACTGCTTGCAGAAATCACATGGGTTAGGGCTTTAGAGGGTAAGGAAGCTCAAGAGAGTTGGTTGATTTTCAAGTATCACTTCGTCCAAGCTCAGGATCAGTGCATACTTAAGAGCAAGAAATTGGGCAGGGGAAGCAGGAGACCTGCATGGTTGAGCAGGGAGCTCCTGAAAAAGCTCAAGTCCAAGAAGGAAGTTTACAGTATGTGGAAGAAGGGACTGACCACTTGGGAAGATTACAAGGATGCCATCAGACTATGCAGGGTTGAAATGAGGAAAGCCAAGGCCTCCTTGGAATTAGATCTGGCCAGGGATGTCAAGGTCAACAGGAAGGGTTTCTTCAAGTACATTGGAAGCAAAAGAAAAACGAGAGAGAGTGTGGGCCCACTATTGAATGAGACAAGTGCCATGGTGACAGACAATGCAGAGAAGGCAGAGTAACTGAATGCCTTCTTTGCTTCAGTCTTCACTACTCAGGCCAGCCCTCAGGAGCCCCAGGTTACCTTATAGGTAGCACGGGAAGTCGGGAGGAAGGAAGACTCCCCCTTGTTTGGGGAGGATCAAGTTAGAGATCAACTAAGTAAACTGCACATCCACAAGTCCATGGGTCCTGATGGGATACACCCGCGAGTGCTGAGGGAGCTGGCAGAAATTGTTGCTGGTCCACTCTCCATCATCTTTGGAAGGTCCTAGAGAACAGGCAAGGTGCCTGAGGACTGGAGGAAAGCCAGTGTCACTCCAGTCTTCAAAAAGGGAAAGAAGGAAGATCCAGAAAACTCCATGCCAGTCAGCCTCACCTCCATCCCTGGGAAGAACAGCTTGTTCTGGGCATCACCTCCAAGGACGTGGAGAAGTAGATGGTTATCAGAAATAGTCAACATAGATTCACCAAGTGCAATTCATGTCTAACTAATCTGACAGCCTTCTAAGATGACATGACTGGATGGATAGATGAGGGGAGGGCAGTGCATGTTGTCTGTCTTGACTTTAGCAAGGCTTTTGACACCATCTCCCAAAGCATACTCGTATGCAAGCTTAGGAAGTGTGGGTTACATGAAAGGACAGTGGGGTGGATTGAAAACTGACTGGCAGGTTGTTCACAACCTCAGAAGGTTGTGATTAATGGCACAGAGTCTAGTTGGAGGCCAGTAACTAGTGGTGTTCCTCAGGGGCCAGTACTGGGTCCAGTCCTGTTCAATGTATTCATCAATTACCTGGATGAAGGGATGGAGTGTACCATCAAGTTTGCTGATGACACAAAACTGGGAGGGGTGGCTGACACACTGGAAGGCCTTGCTGCCATTCAACATGATGTAGACAGGCTGGAGAACTGGGCAGAGAGAAACCTTATGAAATTCAGCAAAGGCAAGTGTGGGGTCCTGCGCCTGGGGAGAATAATCCCATGCATCAGTACAGGTTGGGGGCTGACCTGCTGGAAAGCGGCTGTTCAGAGAGGGACCTGGGAGTCCTGGTGGGACAACAGGATGCCCATGAGGCAGCGATGTGCCCTTGTGGCCAAGAAGGCCAATGGCATCCTGGGGTGCATCAACCCATCCTGGGGTGCAGGGGAATCAACAGAACCGCTACCATGGACTTCCGGAGAGCAGATTTCAGCCTGTTCAGGACACTCGTTGGGAGAGTTCCTTGGCAGTCAGTTCTGAAGGGCAAAGGGGTCCAGGAAGGCTGGATGCTCTTCAAGAAAGTGCTCGTGGAGGCACAGGAGCAGGCTGTCCTCGTGTGCCGTAAGATGAACCAGCGAGGAAGACGACANAATGGCATCCTGGGGTGCATCAACCCATCCTGGGGTGCAGGGGAATCAACAGAACCGCTACCATGGACTTCCGGAGAGCAGATTTCAGCCTGTTCAGGACACTCGTTGGGAGAGTTCCTTGGCAGTCAGTTCTGAAGGGCAAAGGGGTCCAGGAAGGCTGGATGCTCTTCAAGAAAGTGCTCGTGGAGGCACAGGAGCAGGCTGTCCTCGTGTGCCGTAAGATGAACCAGCGAGGAAGACGACAGGCCTGGCTGAACAGGGAGGTTCTGCTGGGTCTCAGAGAAAAAAGGAGAGTGTGCTATCTTTGGAAGAAGGGGCAGGCAACTCAAGAAGAGTATAAGGCCCTAGCAAGGTCATGTAGAAAGAACACCAGAAAGGCAAAAGAACAGCTAGAACTTAATCTGACCTCTGGTGTCAAAGATAACAAAAAAGGGTTTTTCAAATATATTAACAACAAAAAGAGAGCCAGGGTGAATCTCTACTCTTTACTGGATGCAGAGGGGAAGATTGTCAGCAAGGATGAGGAGAAGGCTGAGGTACTTAATGCCTTCTTTGCCTCAGTCTTCAATAGCAAAACCAGTTATCCTCAGGATATTCACCCTCCAGAGCTGGAAGACAAGATTGGAGAACAAAATAAACCCCCCATAATCCAGGAGGAAGCAGTTAGTGACCTGCTACGTCAACTGAATAGTCACAAGCCTATGGGGCCAGGTGGGATCCACCCGAGAGTGCTGAGGGAACTGGCAGAGGAGCTTGCCAAGCCACTCTCCATCATTTATCAGCAGTCCTGGTCAAAGGGAGAGGCCCCAGATGACTGGAGGCTTGCCAGTGTGATGCCCATCTACAAGAAGGGCCGTAAGGAGGATCCGGGCAACTGCAGACCTGTCAGCCTGACCTCAGTGCCAGAAAAGGTAATGGAACAATTAATCCTAAGTGCGCTCACATGGCAAGTGAAAGACAAGCAGGGGATCAGGCCCAGCCAACATGGGTTCATGAAGGGCAGGTCCTGCCTGACCAACCTAACCTCATAAAAATGACCAGGTGACCCACCTGGTGGATAAGGGAAAGGCTGTGGCTGTTGTCTATTTGGACTTCAGTAAGGCCTTTGACACAGTCTCCCACAGCATCCTCCTAGAGGAGCTGGCAGCCCATGGTATTGACAGGTGGACTCTTTGCTGGGTTAAAAACTGGCTGGATGGCCAAGCCCAGAGAGCTATGGTGAACGGTGCTAAATCCAGGTGGCATCAGGTCTCATGTGGCTTTCCTCAGGGCTCAGTTTTGGGGCCAGTCTTGTTTAATATATATACTGTCCAGTTCTGGGCTCCCCAGTTCAAGAAGGAGAGGGAACTGCTGGAGAGGGTACAGCAAAGGGCTACAAAGATGATTAGGGGGCTGGAGCATCTTTCTTATGAGGGAGGGTGTTGGGAGGAGTGGGCCAGTCTCTTTTCAGTGATAGGACAAGAGGTAATGGGCACAAACTCGAATATAGGGAGCTCCATCTAAACATGAGGAGGAACTTCTTTTCTTTGAGGGTGGCAAAGCACTGGAAGAGGCTTCCCAGAGAGGTGGTGGAGTCTCCAACTCTGGACACATTCCAAACCCGCCTGGATGCCACCAACTTGCTGTAGGTGGCCCTGCTCTGGCAGGGCGGTTGGACTCTATGATCTCCAGAGGTCCCTTCCAACCCCTAACATTCTATGATTCTATAATAAGCCGGAACCTACTTATTCTCATCCTCACTTGAGTGAACCCTAGAGTTTGGCCATGACTTTCTCATAAAGTGACTGAGTTCTGAAATACTGGGAACATTGTTGCTTGGTCCAGAAAACTGTTTGATCATGAGTTTTATTTTGAAGTCAGACTTTTTATACTTTAAAATTAAAAGCATGCCTTAATAGTTTGATGGATAGGGCCTGAGGGTATGCATCTCTTCTTAAAACATGAAGTCCACAGTTATTAGGCAACAAATGAGAAACTGGAGTGAGGCTGGTCTGTTTAAAAATAAGTTTTCCACTGTAATTCAAAGCATCAAATATTTACAGGCCCTATTAGGCACACCAGCAATTTCTTTGTTAGACAACTACCTTAACCAGTATTTTAACGTTCTTATTTCTCTAATGGGGAGTGTATTAATTGACAGTTTGCTGTGTGTATGGAAATTGGGCACATGTTCTGCGAAATAAAATGTTCTGGATGGCTAGACTTGCAGAAACTTGAGCAGTAAATCTTGGGTTGATCAAAAGTATCTCAGTAGTTTCAGGATGAAATTTAAAACGAAAATATTGGCAGTTATGGGAAAACCAAACCTTGTATAGGCTATGTCAAATTAATGGTTCATTCTGTATCTATCTTGAGTATACCAGACAGCAAAGGATGGATCAAAGCAACTTGCAAGAAAATTCCAAGACCCCAGGAGAAACTTATCCTTGTATGAATTGGAGCCAGAAACTGTTCCCTCGTCCTGAGGAAAAAAGTTTGAGACATCAAAAGCTTTCCTGTTCTATAGTGGGATGGAGGCAATGTAGCTGTAGAGTTACTTAAGAAGAAATGGAGATGGACCCTCAGAGGTTCTGCTACTGACACTACACTCTGCTCTGATTTGTAGAAGCCCTGGGCTCAAGACTCTGCTTGCCTGTTTCATATTAGAGTCTGGACTACTGACTGTCCTAGAATAAGTTTCTCTTGCTGTAGGCTTTGATCAGAAATTGTATCACGGGGATGAGAAATATTTCCTGGTGAAATATTTAATTGAAACATCCTATGAGAAATTTTGGCTTTCTAAAGCTGGTGTTTTCATTAAAAACCTACTTGTTATCAAAAATCAAGACGAACCCATTGTCTGTGTGTTGTTGAAATGCTTACATACACTAACAGTTACTCAAGTGTCTCTGCTGTCTGCCTGGACACTGCTAAATGTAATTAAATACTCCTTAGTCCAAAGGAGGACTCTGGTTTGGATTGTGCATATCCATGTCTCATTTTGAAATATCATAAATACATTTTAAGTGAGCTAATATTCTATAAGTATGGTTAATTTCTACATTTCCAGATTTGGACTCTTAATTTGTTTTTCATATTGGTTCATGGATGTATATAACCGTGCCTAATGTATGCTTTTACATACAGACCCCTATCAAGTTATCTATAGTAGGAAAATGACAGCATCATAATAGTTAATGGAAAATAACATAAGAGGAAAAAGAAAATTAGCATTCCACACAGCAGGGCATTTCGGATGTTAATCTGCTTTGCAATATAATTGACAGGGAAGCTGATATCTGGGAAGATTTTTATTCTTATCTTTTTCTCTAAACAGTTAGTGTTCAGTAGTTGTGCAGCAGGGGAGATGGAGAAAGTTCTAGCCAAGCAAATGTTTTTACCAGCAAAGATGTTAACTTTCGTCAGAAGGTAGTTAATCACTGAGAGAGAAACAGATGAAGAAATTGGATAAAACATTTCCAGTTCCAAAAGTCTTTATTGATTGTGTCCCCCTCAAGAAAATTCAGCTCAATCTCTGAAACCCTCAAGTGATTAAACCTTGGGCAGTCTACTGTAGACAGAGCAAATGAGAATTGTTTCAAAACGAGACATGTAGAGCTAGGACAGTTAAAGTGAAAAAAGATTTCTTTTTCACTTTGAAATCCTAGCTGGGAGACATAATCTGAGATGTTGATTTTAAGGCAAGAGTTTTCTTAAGTGGTACCATCTTTCTCTGTGTAACAGGTCCCTGAATCTTTAAGCAAGGAACTGTTTTATTTTCAGAGGAAAAGCTCTCTTAAACACAAACCTAGAGCTTGGAAGACGGGGGATAGATCTCTGGTCTACCGCAGAGAACTTGTACACCTTCATCTAAATGTTTTAGGGCACAGAGAGACTGAAGGCTCACCAAATGAGATGCTCAGACCTGGGACCACTTGAGAATTCCTATTTCCCAGAGATATAATTTTTTTGCTCTCAAAGCAGCTCCTCTGTAAGACTGTAGCTATTCTTAAGTTAGGGCATGACCACTAGTGTGTGGTCTAAGGTATTATTACTCTCCTACATTTTCTGTATACAGCATGAAGGTCTTGGATAGTAATGCCTGAATTGGAGTTGGCTTTCTTTAACTCCATATCGTGCTGCTGGAGTAAAGCTCTTGGTTTCTCTGCCTAGGGGTTTTGGGAGGTTAGGTACATTAAAGATGGTAGGGAAAAAGGTTCTACAGTGCTAGACATTATGAATTGATTTCTTTGTTCTTTCTTGAGTAACTGTTAACAGAATGTTCTCTTGTTCACCTGTTCGTGTGCAATACAGAAGCCTAACATAAAACTACATAGGATAGCCAATTCACAAAACCTCACTGTTAAAGTCAATTAATATTACTGTAACTAAGAAAATGAAGCTAATTAATTGACTCAAAGAATAAAAATCAACAAAAAACTGACAGCCTTGTGATAGCTTTATCTTTTCTTGGGCAATGATTCTGAGTTACACTTACAGGTATCAGAAGGACTGTTGTTTCAGAAGTTATCACCTGTCAGCTGAGCCATGATGACTGGTTGAGTGCCTACTCTACAATCACAAATGTTTGTGAATCAAAAACTGGATTAGACCACTTGAGACAGCCTTCTCAAAATCTAGGGTTGTTCGAACTGTTCTGGATTATCACCAATTTAGCTGAGGTCAGTGTCTAAGACAAGGATTCTTCTGAGAGAGGCAATAGATTATGGGTCAAACCACGAACCTAGTTTTATGTTGGTGTAATTGCATAGTTCTGCTGAGTTACATGCAAGCTCTCCCCTTGACTGGATTTACACCGTTGAGCTCAGAATCTGCTTTAATTCTTGGCTTTCCTCCAAGAATCTTAAAGCACCTAAAAAACTTATTTAATTTTCCCTCCTAATGCCAAAGAGTAAACATAGGCCTAGAAAGATTAAGGGCCCCATCCCCCAAAGCCTATCGAAGTATCTAAGTATTTTTTTTTTTCATTAGATTTAGACTGGACCTTTAATGCCTTTTTCAGGCAGACAGCAAACACCTGGAAATGATAATGGTTATATTCTAGCTCTTAGATAATGCCTCTGGATCTAGATGTACGGAAAAACTAAAGGCATGCTTTGTGTAAAGTTATGTAGTTCTAATGAAATCATAAGTTGTCACCAAAACACATCCCATAAAGAAGGGGTCATAAGTCACTGAGTGCTTGTTCTTCGATCTAAACAATGGGCAAAGAGGAGAAACTGTGCCAGGATACCTGTGGCTGTCTGCCAGAATAAAACAAGAATGGGGAGAAAAGCTCTTAATTACAGTTATTACTGGATCTCTAGTAATCATCACTGTCATCTCCCACCGTATATAACAAGTATTAATTAAAGTACAGATAATGCATATACTTGAGGTAACTGGAAGGTTAGAGGTGGCAGGTGGAATCTGATGCTGTGAACATGTAAACTTAAAGCTAAAAGCCTGCACCTGAGATGGCTGTGCATGGTTCTTACACACAATATAGAGGATAGGCTTCTCCAAAGCTTTATTCCTCTGCTGTATGCTAGGTCAAATGAACATCTTGTCATTGATGGTAGACCCTAAGACAACTACTTTTAAATAGCCAAATTTGAGTTAGGTGACCAGTGTTTTTTAGTCAGAACTATTTATCTGGTTTAAAGTGGCTAAGAGTCAACTGATCCACTGAAATGACAAACACTGAGATGTCAACTGAGAAGACTCTGTTTTTGTTTGTCCCAGGACAAACTGATTACTGGTGGGGCAAAATAATTCTTGATTTCTAGAATTATTCCGTTGAGCTCAGAATGTATCCCCCGACTGTTTTTCTCCCCAGGTTTGTGCAAAATCTTCAAGAGACTTACTGGGGGTTGAAGTTGCCGTAAGTGTAATCATTATCCATCTGTATTGTATGCAATTATTATTTATGTTATTAAGTTCCCAGGAGGTAAAATTAAAATAGAGGGTTGGGTTTTTGTTTTTTTTTTTTGTGGGGTTTTTTTCCCCATCTCAAGCTCTTGGTTTTGTTTCCCCTTTCTCTTTCACAACCTTGTTTCCCAGGAGACCACTTGATACATCCTCCCGTCTCCAAGAGACTGCAGTTCAATAGGTTGAGAGTTAATTGCCAGCTGGGAGTTTCCAGATGTTTATGTGCTAGCCCAAAGAGCTGTCCACTGGTAGCAAATGAACAGCTGGAAAGACACACTCTGAACAAAGCATCTTTTAGCTGATTGACATATGTATGAAAAACTTGGCATGTTTGAGAGAAATGAATTGAAATTAGGAACAGCTAGGAGCAAGTCCTTCATTATCAATAATTAGTCAATTAGATTTTTTGTTCAAATTCAGATATAATTCTCAGGCACTTTACTCAGTATCAACTGTACAAGTAGATGACAGAAATAATGCATAGCCTCAGTCTGACTTCCCTTACAAGATGTGTTAAGAAATATTCATTATAGCATTGAACACAGGATGTTCCAGGGACCTGAATGGTGTAAATGATTTGTAATAGAATATGAAGCCTTTCACACAGAAGTCAGATTTGCATCCAGCCCAAACAGTGGATGGCAAGTGAGCTGTTAAGTTGAGCTACTTAGACGTTTACTGTCACAATGGTTTTTTTCAGTGAAATAAGTGGTTCTGTACACAATCAAAAGTTTAAGTTGGGTAAATTTATTGTTCTGAAATTGTTTTCCATCTGGGAAAACAAAATGGAAAAAAACCCCAACCTTTTTTTCACCAGTTAGACTTTTCTCTGTAAAACCCAATATAGCTGCTTCATATGATGTTATTTCAAGACTCAGTTGTTTAGGGTTTTGTATCAGCATTAACGTGAGTGTTCAGTGCTCTGCTCTTTAAGTAACATTCTCCAGGAAGGAATAATCCTTTGGAAGGGTCATATGGATGCACGTTGAAAGAGGTAGACTACGAAAAGTAACACCTGAAAGAGGTGCTACAGTTGCAATTCCATTAAGCACCATGAAACAAAGGACAGATCAAGTACTTTGATGTTTCTAAGGGGTATGGAGAAACCTTATTGCATTTCGTCTTAATGTATAAGGAGCTGAAATATGAAAATTCTTGCAGGATAGAATAATAGATATGTATTGTTTTATCACAAGCTACATGTTAATGTTTTTGAAAAATATTACTCCAGCTGATGCTGAGTTTGTACCTTATAGAGCAATCTTGTCATAAGTAATGGAAGGACAAAAAACTTTTCAAGATCAGATTTGAGGCCTGTTATGAACATTAAGATCTGCTTTATTCCAGCAGGCCATTGCTGGGATGGAACTTCTTAGTGTCTTTAAATGATCAGAATTTACCTAAAGTAAATGAAGTATTATTTTGCCTAAATAAATTACTTTTTGCCCAACAAGAGTGAGATAGCATGTAATACATATGCATGACATTTTTAAGGAGTAAGGGAAAAAGAAATATTTCCACAAACCATTTTTTTTGTCTGAAAAAACATTTTTTCCTTTGTCTGACTTGAGAGACTGGATTTCTTCTTTTCCATTTCAAAATCTTTCTGTCTTTAACCTTGTGTTTGGGAAATCAGTGATATTTGGATGCATTTTACTGTTTCTGGGAGTTTGGTACTTTTATCTTTTCACAAACGTATTTGGAGAGGACTTAATGGAGGTTTCTTGCTGATGAGAATTTGCCCCCCTCCCCACTTTACATGGATCTTGGAATGAAACCTTGCTCCTTGAGAGAGTAGTCTTCTGCCTACTGAGTCTGAATTACAGTCATGAGATGATATGAGTTGCAAGACGTTTTTACCCTGATCTGTCATCATGGTCATCACAATGAGGAGAAAAATATAGCTATCATTATGGGAGCTTTACACTGCATAGTTTATAACAGTGCACTATGATGTGCTTAATTAGACTGTATCAGCCACCCCACATCTGCTACTAAAGGGAGACTTTCTTATTGTGTCTAGTCAGAACTCTCAGCCTGTGATTTAGCACTGAAATTAAATTTAAGGATAGTTTTCCATTTGATTATCAAGCTATGGGTGACTTTTTAGGATCTTTTTCGATCCATTATTTCTACTACCTGTAAACTCTCTGACACTTTCTTCCTCTTCTCTGGTAAATGCAGATTAACTGAAAACTTATCCATTTAAAGTTACAGGGGAACAAATCCAAATAATTCCAGTTAGAATATGCAAACTTTTGCTGTTGTTCAGTTCTTCTTTGATTGTCAGCTTCTGCTTCTGAGTCTTAATTATTGAGACATAATAAATGTGATTGGTTTGAATAAACTGAAAGGAACAAGACCTTCAGAAAGAAATATAAGGTAAGAAATAGGTAAAAAATGTTTGTTTTTTTTTCCCATGCCAAACTGGAACATTCAGCCAGCTTGTAGCTTCATTGTGAGAGGAATACGGTAACTTCCACAAGACAGTCTTTAAGAAAATATATATGTGTATTTATAGGAAAAAAATAATCTCTCTCTAGTCCCTTGTGTGTACTAATCTATTAAAAACAGTATAAAGAAGAAAAGAGCAAGAACATATTTCTTCAGTAGTTTTGTCTAAGGAACCAACTTGGTTAAAACAGTGAACATTGTATGGACAAAAAGATCACAGTGGTGATCAAAGCTGAAAAAAGTTCATAGTCTAAAGTCTAAAAAAAGTTCATAGTCTACTGTTTACTCACTTGTTGTATACTTTTTTATATTCATAGGGAGAAGGTGGGTGGGTCAAGATGAGGTTATAGGACAAGTTTGTTTCTTTGGTAGTGTCTCTGTACTTGTCCTGCTCTTGGAAGTTGCTCACAGTTTGATGGAAATGCCGCCTGAACCTTGAAAGGTATGAAAGGTATTGATAAAGGCTCCATTTCAAGGAGCTGGCAAGGTTGCAGACATTCTGTAGTATCTTCAGAAAATGTCCTCTGCATAACAAGCATGTTTTTTGATGCAGGAACTGGCAGGTTTTCAGTATACTGCAGTAAGAACAAATAATCTTATCACATCAGACACACAAAAAATGGTGTAAGACATTGCAACGTTGACCAGTTTTACCAGAAGGCAAGCATGGAAGCAGGGAGAAAACACAGCGTAGGGTTTTTGCTCTGCCCTACCATGACAGAGCTTTAGCTTTTATAGTTGATAAGGTAACTTTTTGGAAGAATCAAAGACATTATCCACTGGAGCATCTCTGAAGTTCTAAATATCTGTAAAGCAACATGGATGTTTTGGATTGATGGTTTGGGCTTTGCTTTGCTTTGTCTTTGCATACGTGGCTGGAAGCCAATGAGCCCTTGCAGCAGCAAGTGCAGGGTGGTGGCTTTCTGGTGTGATGCAAACAGGGAGACTGCTTGTGGATGCAAGTCAGGCTAAATAATAGGTGTAGCCCTCTGCAGTAGGAAGTCCCAAGTCCTGTATGTCCTGTTCTTGAAGTACTTGGTACAAAAGAAGGTTATGAGACCTTCAACGTGATACAGCAGTAAGGGACTAGATCCAGTGCTGCTGCTGTAGTAGTAGTGGGATCTCATGCCCCACTTTGCCACCATGTGGGTTCTTTGAGATCCCAAATCCTGTGGAGCCCTCTGTATCTGACACTTAAACATGTATTCAAACCAAAATAATCACTCACCGCCACACTGTTGCTTATCAGGGTTCAGAGGAACTGCTGATAGCTCCATTTCCTGAGTCTTTACTACTGACCTACTAAGAGGATATTTTTATGCTTGATTTACTGGGAATGGGGTGATGATGGGAAAGTGGCTTGCTCTATGTCTCAATTTTAAACAGGTGCCCTCTGAAGCACTGTTCTTACTGCGGTTTTGCCTTCTGTTTACAGGCTGTGCCTTCCTAACATACTGCGAAAGGGAGTCTGCTCTAAAGGCCCAGAGTGCACTGCATGAACAGAAGACACTGCCAGGGGTGAGTCCAGATTGATATTATTTTTTTTCCTATTTTTTTTTCTATTTTTTTTTTTTTAATCTAAAATGGATTACATATGGGGTTCTTGTCTTGGGTTTGGAAGCATAATGTCTCTGGTTGCTTGGATGATTCACTATTTGCATTGTGCTAATAAAATCAAGATACCACCAACCCACATAAGTGGTTTCCATGCACAAAAAGAAAAGCTTTTTGCTCTTATCAGGAGTCAGGAAAGCAGTCATTAACTGGTTATGGCCTGGATTCTACCAGCCTTACTCAGATGAGGAAAGGCTTTATGATTCTGACCACTATAATGAAATATTAGAAGTGTTCACCAAGTGCTACCTCTTACTATGTTTTTCTCGGAAGTAAGGTGTGGCAGCAAGAAACCAAGAAACAGATCACATTATTGAGTCATCACTGAATGAAAACATATTCCTGATGGCAAAGTGGTTTGACTCAGTTACTTTAGTATTCAAGCAGCTGCAGCAGATTGGAAAGGCGGTAAGACAAGGAGAACAGAAAAGAGAGGAGACAAACACAAGATAATGAGGAAAATTATGCACATGAGCAAGATCTAAGGTTCAGACAACACAAGCAGAACTAAAAATAGCATCAGCGTTATGTGGGTAAGACCTGCCCTGCTGGGATGGGTTTCCAGTTTAGCAGTAACCAGGAGGAGGGGGAGAGAGAGACACTACTTAGATTCAGCTAGGGTACATGGATTGGAAACAGTGGAGTGCAGCACTCCTGCAGCTAGAATAGGGCTGGTTTCACAACAATAAAGAAGATGGTGATCAAGTAATTAAAAGTGGGATTCTGAGGGTTCCAGGTTCCATCTAAACTGGGAGGAAATTGATCTAAAAGTCTGCCTTTATTGGTTGGTGTTGAATGACTGAGTCCTGCATACCCATAACCTACCTTTCCACAGAATCCAAGACACTTCACTTGCTCTGTGTTTCTGAAGAAAGTGTTGATTCTGCTCTGCTTGTTTGCATCATCCTGGGTCTATTTACCTATCTTTATGCCACCTTGCCAGTATGGAGATGCCCACGCACTTGCTCATCTACATCTATATTTGCTTTAAAGGCCATACCTTATGTAAATATATACATACTTCATTCCCTAAAAATACATTTCTGTCAGCTGACAACTCCTTCTGAATTACTTTTTTCTAGAAATTTGTTAGCTACAGATTGAAAGTAACTTGATTCTTTTCGGGCTTTATTTCTTTCCTTTTTTTTTCCTTCCCCCTCTCTCCTGCAACACGTGATGTTTTCTTTTTACTTTGCTCTCCTCTGAAGGATGGAGCTGGATGTAAAAAAAAAGAAAATATTTTGAAAAGGGATGTTTCGGGTAACATTTTACCTGAAAATTTCTGAAATATTCTTGAAATCAAATATGTATTTATCAAAACTAGAGATATGCCTGTGATGAGTAGGGTGTTGTGTATCTAAAAGATACTAATTGGAATTCCAGTTGTTTTCACTGAGGCTGTTTGCTGTCCTCATTAGAAGCCAAACCACTCACTTGCATACGGAGCTCATATCTACTCTATGAGGGTAAAATCTCATCCTAAAGCTGTGTGATGGGACTATGTTCAAGAAGACAGTGAGAATGAGGGTTCAGAGTTCAGGAGTGATGATTTAGGATTTCTTTTTTAAAAAAAAAATATATATTTTTTTACTTCTTTATATACCCACAATTCTGATTCTGTCTGGATTTTAGAGCTTTCAAATCACAAAACTCTTCAAGTCAAAACTGTTGACTTGGACAGTGGCAAACTTCAACCCGCTTTTGCATTAGGATCAAGACTTTCTTCAGAGGTTATACTGACTGATTCTAGACTACATGCAAAGCATTTCTTCATAGTTTTATGTCATTTCTATCACATATAGCCCATACTGACCATGCTGACTTCAGGAGGCTTTTTTGGTTTGTTTTACACTTTGAGGTAACACATCAGGATCTGATTGAATTGGAAATGGTGAATCCTTTTTCTAAAATTACAACCAAGTTTTTGAGAGTTCTGAGCACTGACCTCTCCCATCCCTTTCATTTCCAGTTCTGATTGTCTCAGGATAAAGGTTTACTTTCCACCACCAAACTATCTGCGTACAACTTTCTGCCAAGTTTCTGAAATCATCTTCCGAATGATATCAGTGTGGTTTGTTTGAGGAAACCAGCCTTGTCTCTTGATAAAGTATCATGCCTGGATATTGTTTTATGGTTCTTATGTGAGAGAGTTAGAGCAGAGAATTATTTATGACTTACCTGACTGTTCTTGATAACATGCACCAACAATATCAAGCATAGTTCATCACCGTAAAATAAAAAGCACTCATAAGGTCAGGGATCTAGGTCCTCATTCACATGGGTTCATAAATGACACATATATAACACCTGCTTTTGACCCTCTACTGTCACAAAAAACACCACTGAGGAGGTATCAAAAATAATTAACAAACCTAGTATAGAAAAAAAGAAAATTGTACCACAGTGAGCCGTTGAATCATGAATCTTCTTTCCCATCCCCAAGTAAATCGTGTATTTGTCTGCTCTTGCAATATTGCTGTTTATATTCTTTGCACAATAAAACACAGAATTGAATAATTTTTAATAATATGCATATGAATGCTAATGTATGGAAATGGTGAGGCATTAGGAGTTTGTGTCCAGATTCGAACGCCTTGCCCCTTAGCTGTGTATCACTTTGTTTTTAGTGGAGTGGCTACATGCACATATTTTATAGTAATTACTTTCTGGATGTGCTTTGTAAGATGACAGAAATATGTTTCACATATTTCTATGTTATATGTGGGACATAAAGTCATCTTGTGGAATAATCAAAAGACTTCCAAGCAGGTATGTGTTCATTAATAAAGTCTTTATGGCACTTTGGTGTTGGGTGGGAAGGAATCATGACAGATATTTTGAAGCAACTAGAATGGAATGTAAAACATAAAATTATCAGCTGAATCCTCTTCATCTAAACGAATTAAGTTGGTTTTCGATAGTTTGAAATTGACCCACCTAAAACAGAAGGTTAACATAGCAGGATGTGTATGTATGTGTAAAGAGCACTTCGGATGTGTCAGACAATTCTAGCATTTACTTGTGATTGTTTATTTTACATATAACAGAATAGCTGGATGATGAAGTATATTAGTTCTTTAATAATTTATAGAAATGCTTTGATGTTGCAGTAATTACATTAAAGGTCACATATCAAAGGTAATTTGGTTGAGCAGCTGTGATGGTTTCTCAGAAGCAATCAATATTGCTGTCCGTGGTGCTGATTTCACCAAGGGGACTGCCAGATTAAAGGAGGTTTATTACCAGCCAGACAGACACAGGGGAAATCAAGAACAGATTGGAGAGATGCACTATTCTCTTTCCCCACCTATAATTAACACTGTTCACCATAATCTGAGCTAATCCCTGATAGTGGGAAATCACTTTTTTTTTTTTCCTTCCAACATTGTAAAAAGCAAATTTGGCAAGGAAGAGTAATTTGGGGGAGCAAGAGAGAGAAAGTAGAGAAAGTAAAAGTTGATTCACCCTTGGGATTTCTGCTGCTGATATATCTCTCAATGAAAAAAAATTCAATATCAAAAACACAGCCCATGGTATTTGGGAAAGCACAGGGAGGGGGGGAAAGTGATCTAGACAATGACAGTGCAGGGGATGTTAGATTAATCTGCCTGCAGATTTGGTATAATGTTATCTATTTGCCCCACAAAGCTCCACAGGAAATGAAATCAGGGAAATAAAATTATGTTTTAAGTGTAGTCATTTTGATTACAAATTATAGTGAAACCAACTTTTTCTCCCCTTTCTTTTTTCTTTTTGAAGCGAATGGCAGAAGATAATGCTGAGAAATGTAATTACGCTATCAAGATCTACTTTTATTTATAGCACAAATAAACTGAGCTCATGTATGATAAGCACAGCAGCATTTCTTTCCTCAAGTTCTTCGTGGGTCTCTCAGTCAATGGGAGTGAATAGTGCCTTGGTTGGAGGTACTGCCTCTTTGCATAATGTTAAAACCTTCCTGTAAGACTTGCAAGGAATAAGTATGAAATTAAGTAGCTAAGAAACTGTTAACCTCAGCAATCTGCAGGACTTATTCAGGCTGAGAAATAGACTGGGTTTTCTTACTGTATCATTCCTCTTGAAAGGGAGAGTGGTACTACTGGTATGCTAAATTTCTCAATCCAAAACTTAACTAATTTTCTTCCTGACTGTTGTGATATTCTTTGTGTCTTCTGCCATATAGAAAAAAATGCATTGTATTTTATTCATCATATGCAAAAATATGCATCTTTAACATTAGAAGACAGGTGAGCTCATAAAACTCACATTAAACCCAGTTTTAAACAAACAAACAAATAAAAGCTATCTACTGAAGCTAAAGTTGTGCTTAGTTTAAACATAATAAAAAGGGGTTTGATGTTATTGGTCTTATTTGGCTCAAATTATTATGTATAGGTCAGGAAAGACACCTGAGCAGGGGGGAGGGAGGGGAGGAGGGGGAGAGAGTACCTTGCAAAATCTGGCCCCTCTTGAATCCTTGTATTAAGGCTTAAATGAGACATAAGTGTGGACTTCAGAAGTCCTGTGCATATAGTGTGAATTTCACTGTTCAAGCAGACCTTGCTGTAATTTTACCATCTTATTATGTTTTTTTAATGTTTCAAAGCTTTTTCTGAAAGCTTGTTAGAAAACCATTAAACCACATATCACCCTGCACACTTTTTAATGCCAAAAATGGTATTATATTCCCACACCTTCCCATTTAAAAAGTTTTCTCTACCAATGTAAATTGCAGTTTGGTCAGCAGTGGCAGGCTGGATGGGTTCCATTGATTAAAGTAGCCTGCTGAACACACAGTCTGCTCACCATGCCCTTTAGATTTTGAAAGAAAACACATTTAATTGTTCCCTTGGGAGAAACATGTCTGTTTTCTGAAGTTAAAAATGAAGATGAAAAGGAATAAAAACAGATTTGAGGTAAGAGACTTGCAAAAATCAGTCCTGTAGAAATCCTCCAGTGCTTTAAAATCTTTGGGTGTCAATGTCATGGTTAAAAAGATCTTTTTTATTATTTTATTTTATTTTATTTTATCCCTTGTTTCCTCATCTGACTGACCAGTCAGTAAAAGGACATTTAGATCTTGGTTTGGGGAAAGGAGGGGACAAGAGAGGGAGAGGAAACCATATGCACTTTCTATTTGCTAAAAACCCCTGTAGTTTGACAGTGCTGTTCTGTTCACCAGATGAGATGAAACACCTGGGTCCTATCTGCTTGGTAAACATTAAAGTTCCATTTCACTAGTTAAAGATTGGCTTCTGTATCCCTATACAACATCCTCTAGAATACAAAGTAAACTCTCTCTCTGTCACCCAATCCAAAGAGCTTTGGAGGAAAAAGATATAGTGCAAGCATTCTGACAGAACCAGTGTATTGGAGGCATGCTGTTATTTCAGCTGAGACTGGTGTATTCATCACATTTGTAGTTGTCAACCAAGCGTAGCTTGATATGCAAAATGGGAACAAGGCTCCCCAGTTGTGTTTGAGATTTGGTGTAACTTGAAAAATGGTGTGCAGAAAATGAATTATTAAAGGTAGCATTGTCTTGTCTTTCTAATTTGGCATGTTCGTGCTCTCAAAGGATGATTTCCAAGTTACTCAACAAAAGCTTTTGCTGGACCTTCATTTACTTTATGTGTTATTCAATGACAACTTTTCTCTCTGACGTGTCTGCCATAGGAGGATCAATCTAATTTTATGTACAACTGTAAAGATGAATGATAAGTAGAAAGGATTCAGGCAAGTACAAGCTGAATAAATTATAAAGGGCAAATGATGACAGGACTGGGGGTCCCAAGAGACAGTGATATGATAACAGAAACTAAAGATGAATTTATGATGGATGTACTTAGCATGTACTGAGGCTGTTAATTCTTCAGGGTGGTTTTACAACTTCTTGTGATTGGAGCAATCAAAGTATTTCATTTTAAAGAGCTGCTGTATATTTTCACTTGTCTGTTCTGCATATTTGTATGTATGGCTTCATTTATATGTGTAGCAGTAAACTCCCATAGGCTAGTCAAGCTTACCTCCCATCAAAGGGCTCCTATTCTCCAAACCATAATGCCACTATTTATGCATAAATAAATAGATAATGTGTAACGATTTGAGGGCAAACCTGGATCTCAGCAAAAAAAGAAAGTTTCTGTTTTCACAGAACACAGCAATCGAATCTTTTCAGATCCTGCAAGTAGCTGAGCACCTTCAGCTACCTTCAAAGCCAAGCCTAGGGATTGAGTTAGCTCACAGATCCCTGATGAAAAATTATATATAACAAGTTTCAGGTAGGTCAAATTTTGGGCTTAAGCTACTTTAAGAGCAGCTGATGCAGCATCATAAAGTTAGAAGCAAATCTGATCTCAGAGCAGTTCTTGATTGCATTTCATTCATACTCTTATTTCTATCTCTTGTTCCTTATTATTAAGGATATTTGCATGAAAATGATCTTTTTTCCTTCCTTTGAAGGGTTGTCTCTTGTCTGTGAGTAATGCTTACTCTGGCCTACATTTGTGAATGCCATGGGTTTGATTCTGACTTCATTTACACAAGTGTAAATCAGCCGTTATCTGATTGAGGTCAAGGGATTTATATGGCGTAGGAAAGAGCAGACTCAGCTATATTTGTCACCGCTGAAATGATGTCATCGTGAACAGTACCATAGGTCTAAATGAGGAAACATATTTCTACCAAGAATCTTTGCTTCTGAGTATCTGATCTCACAAAATGCTGAGCATCCCTGACAGCTGCTGGGCCATTCAGTAGCTCCCATGGGCTTTTTACTAGAGAGAGGTGCCAACTCCAAGTTATAGGAAGTAAGGATGGTTGGTGTCTTGGTGTTTCAAGAGTGTTAGCCATTAGATATTAATGAACCTTAAACTCTGCGTTTTCTGGTTGCATTGCCCTACTGACTTAAGTGAGGGTGGGATATGTCCAGGAATAACTTGCAAGTAGTAAACCTCCACTTCTCATCCTGTGTTCTTAGTCTAGAGAGCTAGAGGAAGAGAAGAACAGGTACCCTTTAACAGTTAGTTTATTTTCATCTGTTCAGTCATAGAGATGATATTGTGTGACAGCACCTAGTCCAGAGGTCATTGTTCATAAGCTAACCTTTCCATAAACACTCACTTCCCGTATTTACACTATATAGTAGCAGAGAAGCGTGTGCTGATTGTCATCTGTAATGCAAAGCCTATGTAAGCTCTCAGTAAAGCACTTAGATGAAGGTGCTGTATAATTATGTGATTTGAACTTCCACCTTTGGCAATATGCTCATCTGTATCAGTTTACTGTTTACCAGGTTTACTAGTGGCGGCTGTACTACTCATAACTTACATTGGTGTAAGTTGTCTGCTCTGTGTCTGCGTTGTGCCCTATGTCTGCCCAAAAGCTGGAATGCTTTTGGGAGTGGCAAAAACTGTTCCATCTCTTCCCTTATGGATAACTTTTGATAGGACTTGACACCATGTAACCCATTTAGCTTCTGTGCTTCACTTCTGCTGTGCTTTTACTTTGGCAGGGAGAAAGTGGTGAGGAATGACAGACCATGAGATTGCACTATCAGTTCAGACAAGTAGATATCTGAAGTGACTTTGCTCTGTTGAGTAGCTGCAGTGAGAGACTTACAGTGGCACCGCATGTATGAGTTGCTGTACTTGGCAGATTCCCAGCCATGTCAAATCTCTCTGATTAGTTTCTGTAAGTACAAGGACAAAATTAAGCCTAACCTGTTTTTCAAAGAAGAAACGTACATTTCCCATTTTTTCCTCTTTAATGGGAACTTCTTACATCTTCTTTCTCATACTTTTTCTGCCCTCTCCTTCCCACCATGTCACCTCTTAAAAAAAACAAAAAAAAAATCTTTTCAAAATACAATTCCTTTTAAAATCGTCGTTTAAAAACTCCAAATTTGAGTTTTGCACCATATTTTGCCCTTGATATGCATATATTTTCAGCACCAAATGAATCCTATTGTGCTAGAATGAAGTTGTTCCCTTCCTTTACCCTTAGTTATGGTAAACTACAAACCTTAAAGCCTCTGCTACTTTCTAGTGCATATTTTCTTTGGCATGTTGCAAAAATTGATTGGTTTGATTTCTGGCTTTGTAGGCAGGTATTGGCAGAGCAAATCTTGTCCATCTATACCTAATTCATTCCAAGCTCAGGTTGCTTCTTCAAACAGATGGAGTGAATTTATTTTTCTCTTGTTCTGTGAATGGCTCACTCATTTCTATGCTACTATACTGACTTTGCATGGTAAATATGTAACTTAGAAGACTAGAAACTCATGCTGACATGAGTTTCAGATTTCATTTATAGCATTTTGGTTCCAGGGTGGTAAAACTGGAATGAGATTTTCTGGGTCTTTTTATTTATGGCTGACTTACTGTCAAGATCTTCCCTGGTAAACATCTGAGACATTGCTTCTGTCTTCTGCGTTACTTTGTGGTGTCCTTTCTCAATAAAGTCACACTAGTGCCTCATGTCTGGCTGAACAGCATTTTCTCCTTCTTTTCTCCTCTGTCCCATCTCACTCTGCACGTCTGTCCTTGCCATCTCTTATCTCCTGTGTAGATTTGCTGGAAACATTATCCTGTGTTCATGTAATGCCCACCTGGTGAAATGATTTGAGATTACAGGAGAAACAAGGTGCTTCCCAACTACTTCTGTCTGGGAGATCACCCTTTTTTTCCCAGACAAAGGGAGAGACTTAGGTTACTGATCCTTTTCACATTTTGTGAGGCTACACATGTACAGATAACACAGTTGGCTTGTTGTAAATATGATGTTTCTTGAAATTATGTGTCTTAGTGTATCTGAGAATTTCAGTGTATGTTCATGTTGCCCAAGAGAAACAAGGCAGCCAGGAGAGGGTTGTTCATGTAGTGTTCTCTTGCCTGTTTTTCCTTAGAGCAGCTGGGGAGGGACTA
Organism: Chionis minor; assembly: GCA_013398295.1. Classification (NCBI taxonomy): domain Eukaryota; kingdom Metazoa; phylum Chordata; class Aves; order Charadriiformes; family Chionidae; genus Chionis; species Chionis minor. The sequence goes on along the minus strand of VZSF01009307.1, from coordinate 152,932 downwards.
GGGACTGATTTGTGTGCCCATGCCTATCCTACACAGGGGAAGGAAGATGGGGTGTAGGTGGAGGGGGGGCGGGGGTGCGAGCCTTGCAAGCTAGATGTTTTGGTGGTAGCAGCCTGCTGCTCCCAGCTTGTTATTTTTTCTACCTCTGCACCTTCATATTGCTTGATATTACACCTGGAGGGGAGAGGTTAAGACACTCCTGGGGAAGCTGGGCACAACATATCGCTAGCATCCAACAAGCAGACTGCTGCTGAGGGGATCCTGAGAAAATGTGTATATTTGTGGGCTCTGTATTTGTTCTGGAAACTAGAACCGGCTCTACAAATATGGATATATTACAAAGAGTAAAATACAGATGCGACACCTTCCAAAGACAGTGTCTTATGTCCCAGTGCAGGTCCCAAATTTATCTGTATTGCTATGTGTTTCTCTTTTATTTTTATCCTATTAAGCCTTAAACCTTTTCCATCAGCACTCTGAATCCAAGTTGCCATAGCACAGTAGTAATGCCTCTAAAGTGAGCCTGTCCAAACTAATTTCATTGTCCTTGTTGAGTGAAGTGCAATTAAGCAGACAGCACAAATGAGTCCAGATAAATTGGGTATTTACAATTATTTCAGTTTGGATAATCTAATGTGATGTTCATTGTGCAGCTAAGAAATATGTTTCCCAGTGAGGGGGGCTTTCATTCTTTACCCTTGTCTTCTGGATGTAAATTCAGAGTAACTCCATGGGCTGTTGTAGAATTTAAGCTTCTTTACACCAGTGCAGCTCAAATGAGAATCTTATCATCTTTCTTTAGATGTCCTGAAAAGCTGCCTCTCTTCAGCTGTGCTTGCACTTTAGAGATACAGCCAGGGGAACTGGAAGGTCATTTCTTCTTTTTTTTTTCTTTTTTTCTTCCTGGGCCAGGGTTGTGTTGTTGAACTTATTCACTTTGGGGAATCCAGTTTTGTTTGAGCGCCTCTTTGCTCTCCAGCACTGAAATTCTGACTGACAAATCAGAGTTACTCACCAGATCTGCCATTGCTGCTGACTTTCTGGATAGCATTGCAAATCAGATCCCCTCATTACCAAAGCCTGTCTTTCTTGGTATTGGTACCTTGAGGCCATTCTCTGGCTTTCCACCAATTCCAGCTGAAAACTCATGGCAATCCCAGTTGAAAGGCAGGCGATTTACACGAGCAGATTGACACTAAAAGGCAGAACACTGCTACTTTCTGCTTTGTTTCTTTGCAGGATACATTACTTCTCCTCTCCTCCTGGTGTTGTCATCCCCTGCCCTGCTCAAGAAACACGCTGTGTTGCCAGGCAATCTTTGCCAATTTAATCACATTTGGGCCCAGTGTTTTTCCTGTAGACCCTGGAGTGTACAGTGCTTAGGCCTTGGTTATTAGTTTACACAATAAATGAAGCCCATTAGAAGAGGATAATCAGGGCTCGGAGAAGGCCACCTCACTCTTTATCTGAGGAGGTTGTGTTAAGCCTCTGTAGTTATTAATCATACTTTCCTGTGCAGATAGCTGAAGATTAACAGTCACATTTATCCTCTTTGCTGCTCATTCTTTCGCACTGATGTGCAAATGCTTTTTGTAATCATTGTTATTATGGTTATTCATAGCCCATCCAGTCAGCCAGGACTGCTCCTGAGATGTGGCCTGAAGTCTTGCACCTATCCATTGTGGCTTGATGATACAGATCAGAGCCACTGGAGGTCTCTGCCTTTATATCTCGGAAAACATCCTTGAGAGTCCTAGAAAGTCTGCTAGCTGTTATTGAATTCCACTATCTTGTCCAGAGGCCAAGAGTGTTCTCAACAGAAGTCGACACTATTATAAGAGCCAAGTTTAACAGCAGTCTTCTTGATTTCACTTGCTTTGCCTTTTAATACCAGCTCTAACCTTGAACTTAGACTAAGATGGTATGCTACCCTGTGGCTTTTTGAAATCTAGCCTAAAGCCCTTTTAATCAAAGTGAATGATCCCTTTTTCCTTTCTTCATTTTTAAAGCACTTAAATCAACTGGGATAAAATCAGAGCTGTACCAGGTGAACTCAGCAGTGTTCTTTAAAAGAAAAAAAAAAATTAAAAAGGGAAGCATTTATTGCATCAAATAATTTTTTTTTTTTTTCTTTTTTTTTTACCTAGAAGTATTTCTCTTTCCTGTCATTTTCTTTCTGGTAGTCTGTGTGCACACATGCACACACACAAAATAACTTCCCAGAAATCTTTCATTAAAATCCAGGTATTTGCAGAAGACAGTTGGAGTCTTTTCTCCCCAGAAAGACTTTAGTCATGGAGCATTTTCTTCAATAAAATTACAGTTACAGCAACAGTTAGGAACTTCATTCAGCTTATAGTGACTGCACAACCATTCAGTTGCAGATCACATCAGTGTACAACTACCTTCATCTGCTTGCACATACATTCCTTTTCTTTGTGTCCACTACCAGCTGTATAGAAGCTGTGCTCCAATTTTCATCTTGTTCCACTTAACGAAAACTGCCTTTCTGTAAGTGGGTTTAGTTCCTGAAGCAGGGGCTAGGTCAGTGATATACAGAAATCTTAAATCGGCAAGTCCATAGTATTTATTATGCAAACTTAAAATCACCAGTTCATCCAGTTGCTGAAATCTGGATTCACTCTTTTGAACCTGGAGTGTGAATTATCATACATGTCTGTTTGCCCATCCTAAAATTACTTTTCAGCCTGTGAGGAAATGCATGTTTCCAGAACAAACAGTTTGTACCCTTTCTCCTCTGGCTGAAGCAAATAAAACTCCTAACCCTGATTTCTCCTGAAGAAGTCTAAGTGCAAGTAGATCTGTTTCCCTCACACTTGCAATGATAACACTAATATGCAATGCTTATGCTTCCCAAATGCTGTGCTTAGATACTGATTCAGCGTATCTAGACGAAATCAACATTGCTGTCTTGACTTGGTCTACTAGCCTCTGTCATCTCGTAATCTGGCTCCTGCTTTTTTTTTTTTTCCCTCTCTTTTTTTTTTTTTCTTTTTGTCCTGACATAGACAGTGTGCTTGATAAAGCATAAGACTTTGCTAGGGCCTTATGTTGGACTTTTTTCTTTTTAATGAAAGTATTTTCTCCAGAAAATGTCAATTCAAGACCTTTCCATTTGAGGGATCATGGTGTTTTTTGTCATGCATTTATTTGAGACTGAGTTTTTGGATCTGTTAGGAAATTCTTTTTCAAATGAAATGGCCAGAAAAGCAGAAATCAACCCAAACAGGCAGGCATGACATTTGCTTGACATATGGAGCTTCCCCGATATAAATCCCTGCCTTACCTAATTCAAACTAAGAAGTGAACAGATACTGGCTTTCCTACTCACCTGATTCTTAGCTCTTTGAACACAATGTTTGCACATGTGCTTCCCTTATTTTCTCCTCTCCTCTATTTTTATAGAAATTACTGAGTAATTTACCTGAAATACTAAGTATTTTTTTGAGTGGATGAAGATTTTTTTATGGATCATTGAGGCACAATAACAGACCTGGTTGATTTTAAGAAGAATGTGTAAGGTCTTCACATGGTGCAACAAGAGGAGATGAGGCATAAAACTGGGAGTTTACTGTAGCTCACCTCAGGTTTCATTAAGACACTGGCAGCTCCTCATTTGTCTATCTCAAAACTGGTCTCCTTTGTCTTCCTTTAGGTGAGAAAGTGAGGCCGTGAGAAAGTGTAGAGAGAAAATACCTATGATAAAGTGTGATTTTGAGGGCTGAAATAGAACCAGGATTTAAGAAATTCAATACTTGCCTATGTGACAGAAGACAATGAACCCACCTTTTTCTTGATATCCTAGCTACAAAATTGAGCTAATTAACATTCCCCCACTGTTACCTCTTTGATTAGTAGACATTTAGAGTTCTCCAGAGTGGGATTTTTCCTTTCATATGCATCTGTGTTTGTGTACAATGCTTAGCAGTGACAGCTCCTGCTCTTGACTACAGCTTCCTAGACATTCTTGTGATGCTGACAAAGGATGATAACTGTTGGGAAGGAAAAGCTTTCTTCCAATGTAAGGTGATGGCTCAGGATGTTTTTTGCCTTTCAGAAAGGGACTGTATCTTTCCTCTTTCTCATGATTGACCTGATAATGAATAAGGGAAAAGTTACATTCTTACTATTGGTTGGGTTTTGGTTTTTGTGTTTGTTTTGGGTTTGTTTTGTTTGTGTTTTTTTTTATTTTTTTTTAAAAAAAAGGATTTCTCTTAGACTCATGCCGTACTTGTCTATAGAGTATTTGACATTTGTAACAAAATTTGAGTCAGATATACTTTTCAATAAAAAGAGGTATCCTACAAACATCCCCATGCTTGTCTTAGGGTCATGTCAAGAATAATAGAGACTATTGTCACTGCACTGAACCTCTGCACTGTGTTAAGTATTCCTCACTTCTGTCTTCTCTGCTTCCCTCCAAGAAAAAATACAAGATGCCTATGATGTTGCACCACATCTCACCAAAGGGGACAGAAAGCGAAGCTAGTTAGCAGGGAGCAAGGCTCCTCAAACTTACTTTAGCACCAATGAGCACAGGGAAAAAGTGGAGCATTTGCACTGCCTTGCTTGATTGTATGTGAGCTCTCCCCTTATCTGGGTGTGAACTGCAGGAGGGAAGAAGGACTTTTGTGAAGGGGAATTTTAGTTTTTTCTTGTTATTTTTTCATGGGGAGGTTGCATGTTTGGTTTGGTTTTTTTTTTTTGTGAACGAACAGTGCCTTGGAAAGATGAGGGCATGACACATTGGCATATGAAAGAGATGGTCCTAGGTAACTTCCTTTCAGTGTCGTCTGCTCAAGACCTCCCATGATGCTCAAAGGTGCACAAATTTCAGACACATGCTTGTATGCAGAATAGGTCTTAGCTGTTTTGTCTTAGCACTGAGATTTCCTGCCATAGCTGTACACTGTCCACGCTCACCAGAAAAGTTCATTTGCTGTCACAGACCTGCACCACCTCTGACCTTTTCACATCTAGGGATGGCTGTTGGCCTCGATTGCCTTGTATAACTTGCCCTACCAGTTCTGGATCAGTGCCCACAGCAGCATGGTGGCCCAGGAGTCCTGATCTGCCTACCCTTTTGTCTATCAGCATCTGTTTCTAGCCCTCAAGGATACTTTCAGCACTGAGCCTCAGTCAAGTCTCTCTCACTTGTGGTAAGACAACTGGATTCAAGGAGGAGACACTGCTGAATTTCATTTCACTTATGCTTCAAAAAAGGCTTTGAAGTCAGGTCATGTAGTCGAAGGAATTATTTGCTTCAAATTCCACGCCTGAAGCTGCTCTGAGATGCTTTCACTGTAGCTTTTCTGTTTATGAATCATGTTTTCTGGGGTAGGTAGTGAAATCTAGTTCCCTCCAGGGGTGTGATAGCTGCTTTCCTCTGCCTAAAGCCCTGTTTCACTTGACCAGTGCATCAAGAATTCAGTGTCATCTGCTTGGCACTGTGCACCTGCACTTCCCTTCCTTTTTCTTCTCTCATCTCCCTTCTTTTTCCAAAGCCTAGTGACATCCTTTGCTATATTTGAGGTGCTAGCATAGATCAAAGTCCTCCCAGGATCAAACAATGTGCTGCATGCAATCCTTATGGTTACAAACAAGGTCTTTCACTGACAGAAACACGTTTCTGTGCTGCATTTTCAGCGGCCTATCAGACTTGATTCAAGGGTAGCTTTTGATTTCACAAGGAAACTCTCTTCTGCCCTTCCCCCCATTCTTCAGAATGAGGGGGAAGGGAAAAAAAGGCTCAGTTTGACTGAAAGAAAAGGGAGAATAATTTCCTTGAAACTTTGGAGAAAGATTTAATATACCCATGTGGTATATTTTGTTTGTTATATCAAGTAGAACACAGAGAACTTTAATGCAGGATAAATGTACCTACTGTAAAAAGCAAGAAAGAAAGGACTGAAAAACTTGCTAAGTGTTTGTCACATTATTTCTTTTTTATATCTATTTTTATATCTAATTATATATTTAATATCATTTTACTTTTTAATATTTTGGTCTTCACTTTCCTCTAATACTCTTGCTGTTCAAATAGCCCAATATAACCTTTGTTGTTTGAAGTGATAGTTGTGTCCAGAATATATTTTGAAGGTTGGATAAATAATTATCAATACAGGACACTAATTACTACGGGCAAGTATTTCCTAAGACCCTTTTCTTCACACAGCTTCAAACAAACCTTCAGAGGAGATACATTGAAAATATAAGTATTAATGTACAGTTTTTCGACTAGCTTGGATCTTTTGTATTCTGTCTCTTGGGACTGCTGAAAAGCTTTCTGAAAATTTAAGTGACGTAGACACTGAAAATTAAATGCAAAGAAAAATTTTACAAATCCCATTAGTAGAGATTCACATTAGTTTCCAGTACTCTGAAAACACTATTTGCTGCACAAATTTTAGGGGTTTTTGTGTTTTATTTTTCAGAATGTTTGATAAAAATAATTTTTAAATTATTTTCAAAGACAATTCTGCTTGGACCTTGGTGAAAAAAAAAATTCTTTTCTTTGCCACTACCTATACAGTCAGGAAAAAGCAAAAGTAAGGAGTCTAAACAGTAAGTAATAGCCCTGTCCATATTAATGTGAGAAAAATCCATATTTTTTCTGGGGAAAGTAATTGCTGATTAATATTTCTCAACAAATAATCCTCATATGCCATAATTTGCATTCTATTACTAAAAATCAATCAATAAAAACTCTTTTTAATAATTAAGTTCGGGGATGTTACTGTTTACTGATGGTGTTACTGGGTTTGGTACTATTCTGATTCATCCTTATACACAGCAAAGGAAAGAAGCACTTACAAGTGGCACACAGATGAAACATATTGCTTTCAAGAAGAAAATTAGAAATACTCCCTTGATGCCCACTTCATCAGGGTCTGTTTATTTGCTAGAAGACTTTTAGTTTCATTCCTAGCTGGTATTTCTTCGTTAATTTTGAGCAACCACTCTTCTTAGGGTACAAGGAGTTGGCACATAGGTCCTCAGAAGATAGGAAAAAATGCCGATGATATACTCTGAAAAACTGTTTGTCAGGAAGCAGGAGACAAACCCATTTCAGACTGTGATTACTCATTATGGGATCACATGCTTGCTGGCTTCAGTGGCCTTTCTTCTAGAGTGCATGCAGAGTAAATAACTGTTAATTTCCCTGCTACATAAAGTGTATTTTCTATCTTGTCCGAAGTGAGTAGGTGCTAGTCCTCCTCTGAAGAGTTGTTTTGCTTGCTGGTTTGGATGAGACATTCAGGAGACAAAGTTCTCAGCACATACTTGAAGTGAGAGGGCAGTGTGCCTTTCTCTCTCACAGCTAATTCCTTCAATTTTTTTTTCCTCATGTGCCTTACAAAGTAAACTACACTAGGGTCTACGTTTATTTCACAAGAAGAGTCCCCACTGGTCATTGCAGACAGCTTATATGGTAACTCAGATGCACAGCAGCACAGATATAAATTGTTAAAATAATTATGAATTCACATTCTTGATTGAACATCCAAATTTCCACAGGCATGAAATGGTTACACAAGACAAATGGTAGTGTGCACATATGCACTTTAACATGAGGAAGTGCATGTAATACTTGGGAGGCATAGAGGGATTTGATGTGAATTCCAATAAATTTATCTAGACAATAACAAATTTTCATATCCATTCTATCGATGACTATCCACCTTTGGATCATAATCTCACCTTCTTGCCTGCCCTCAAAGAAACACATTCAACAGAAAATCTAGGAAAATAGTTTTATCGGAAACATGAAAGCTTGTATGGTTAAATAGAGTTAAAATTTGACCTTTTGGAAGGAATGCATTCATAGTTTTTCAGACTCACTATGAAAATGAGCATTATAGAAACCTCCTTCAAAAATACACTGAAACAATTTCATGTAATGAAAACAGCTTCATTTAAATGAAAATACAACTTGTAATTTTGATTAAGATTTAAATTTATGAAGACAAATAAAAGAATGATTTAGAAGTGATTTAAAAGAAAAGGAGGACCCTTGCTAAACTGTAATAAATCAAAAAGTGCTGAAACATCTTTCAATGGGGAAGGAAAAGACTCTAACAGGAAAAGATTGATAAAATCCCTTTATATTAAGCTCTCTAGATTATGACCCAGACTGTGTGGACCAGCTCAGCATAGTCGTCAAAGGGCTGGCACAGGTATTACTGACAACTTTTCACAACATGCCTATTCATCACCACAGGCAAATCTTTCCACTGGTCAGACCTAAAAGCTCTGTACAACTGAGGCTGCTGAGGCATCTTTCTCACTAGCTGTCAATTTCCTTGCTGAAGCTCAGGAGGGTGGGTTGGGTGAATTGTTTCATAATGCTTGGTGTTGTTCCCTGGACATTCAGTGCAGGCTTCAGGTGCTTCAGGGCTGAGGTCATTCTGGTCTGCTAGTGAAACCAGCCTCGGGTACAGATGTAATCATGTGAGGGACCACTTCACTATGGGGTAGGTGGAGAGCTCCATGAACATGTTGGAGCCTGTGAGATCTACTACAGAATGATGGTACATCCAGAAGCATATGGCCTGTGTATACATATATATATGCTCAGTTCTGACTCATTGACGCCTCCACAGCCAACGCTCCTGTGACTAGGAGAGGTTGCCTCTTCATGTGGTGAAGTCCCACTGGTGTCTGTTTGATGTCATCTCTGGAGTCCATGGGATTAAGCAGTTGCTTAGAAAATCTACTGGCTTTCTGAAGTTGGAATTAAAGCAGGATGCTATTTTTCCAGAGGGAAGAGAATGAGGAGGCTCTTCAGGCTTTGTCTGTCACTGGTTTTGATATCTCTCTGCAGATTAGTCAATTACAAATGAGTCACTTCTGCACAGAGAACCCAACTCAGTACTGAGGGGAGGGATGAATTAGTTTGGATTTTCTAGCAATAGGTGGGCAGATTTTTCTTAAATATGTGTTCTGTATTTGTTTTGTTTTGCTTCCATTGGAACCATTGAAAAAACTTAATCTTGATTCCCTGGAAGTAGATCTAAGTCAATGGCATGATAAACCCCTCTTTTTGTCTGAGCTATCCATACTGTCCATTCTCAGTATGTGTGGGAGGAAGTGGAACAGGGCTTAGTGAGCTTTCTCCAAGTATCTGTGATGATAGAGCTCTTTTATTTCCAAGGAAGCTGTTTCTCTTACACTGGGAAGCTGGTGGGAGATGTGCAGTGAGTAGGTGAATACAATTCTCAGCTGGCTTGGTGGTGGCAGAAACGCAAGTTAAACTGGAAGATGCAGTCATGTGATTTGACATTTAGATTAAGCTAAAGTGGGTGTGATATTCTGGCATTGCAGTGTTTTTGTGTGAGCTCACTGATCTGCGCCTCTTTATCCAGCTATTAACCTTCCCTCTCTCAAAACCTCTCTCCCTGGGATTTAGTACTTTAACTCTAGGCTGGTTGGTTTGGCTGTCATAGGCCAGAGAGGGTGCAAAGTAAATTATACGCGTACTTACAGACATCCAAGGCTGCCCTACAGTTTCCTGGGTGTATTCAGAATCAGCTTTTTCCCATGGTTCACTGACTCTTTTATAAAGTAGAGAGTCCTGATGTGTGATCCTATAGGCTATGGACAGTTGTCCTCTGTTGGACTTGAGTGGAAAGGGTGAACGAGATTATCACCCATTGGTCTCGCTTGAATGTTCCCAAACCAGCTTTGTGCACAATCCGCTGGGTGGTTGAAGCTATTGGAGTTGCTGGTCTGTACAAACCTGGTTAATCTGAGCCTGAAGCAAGAAGACTGCCTCTTGGTACTGTAAAGAGATGCACAGGTGACTGTGGCATTGCCGCAGTAAACAGGGTTGGGTTTTGTAGTTTAGATGATCACTGATAGCTAGGCTGGCTGGATCCTGCTCACCTCAGGTACCACAGACATCTAGGTAGGTTTTTGTTATTCTTTACATCTGCAGAACAGGTATTAACACTTTGAACTCCTGTTCTCACACCTAACAATGCACCTTGACAGATGACAGTGTTTCTTTTGTCAATGGTGCTTGTCTGTATTTCCCAGGTGGCCTTCTGCAGGGAGGGGAAAACAGAGAGTAATGTGGACGTGGTATCAATTTCAAGCACCGATCACAGGCTTCTGTATGCTATCTGGAAATGAAAGATTCAAGCCAGACTTTCAGGCAAGCAGTACATGGGAGATGGAAATACAGCACTGGGACTTCAGCATTTCTCCTTGTGCTTAGCAACTTAAAACTCTGACCGTTCTTCTTCCACAGTAAATAGAATCAGTAAACCCATCTGCTAATTTGGTTCCAGTGATCCTGGGAGGAAATACAACTTCATCCTGAGACTTGAGATTTCAAGTTTGTTCCTAGGTTAGCTATTAGAAATATGAATGGTATTGAGCAAATCACTTTACTCCCCTGATGCTTGGGCTTCCACCTGTAAAAGGAAGACAAAGCTCTTGAACTCATATAAAGTGGCACAGAAAGATTAACTATTTATTACCAGATCCCCTGCCCCCCTGTACAGGGGAAATCAGGGTTTTTTTCTTAACCATTTCACTATTGTCAGATGCTGGCAAGAATTGCTAAAGCACCAACTGTTTTCCTACCTCTTGGCTTTTAAAAACTGTAAACCCTTAAAATAAATTTGAAAAACACCAACCAAGCAAAAAACGGAATTTATCATCACCTGGTAGGTCTGGATAGGGCTATTCATGAGAACAATACAAAGGCCTTCACCTTGACTTCCCAACATAGTTTGATGTGATTTTAATCTGATTATTAGACTTTCAGTACATCTTGCAAGCTTGTAAAAGATACATTGCTGGCAGAAATATTTTTGTTACTGGGAAAACTTTTTGTTGTTGATGTATGTGTTGCCTGCCATAAATACTCATCTGAGAGGCAAAGGTCACTTGGTAGCTGCTTGGCAGCTTTACTTTCTGAAATGAAACTCGAGTATGTGGGGTCTGCATGAGAAAGTGGAGCTGTAAAATAGTTAAGAGAAGATCTGTTCCTTAGCATTGTAGCAGCCATATTATTTTCTGGCTTTTTTTAATCTTGGTGTTGTATTTTGGGTTTTTTTCCACTTTGATTTGGTTTTTTTTTTTTTCCTCTTAATGTTCAAGTTCCAGTAAGAGGTGCAGATGGGATGGCCTTGGTAACTAAACCCCCTGTGTTTATTTACAGGGCTGCATAGTACAGCCTGTGGCATTAAGGGATGCACTTCCAATGCCATGACTTTCTCCTCTGCCAGCCCAGGGGATTTATCTACAGAACAGCAGATGCAAATTTGGGTTTGTTTGCTAGGCTAACCAGAACAATTTGGTAACCAAGGGCAGTAGGTAATCAGGTCTTGACTTAGGAATTTCATTATGTGTACAGAAAAAAGCCTGAAGATCAAACTGAGATTCTGATGTATGCTTGATGTGCAACCTAAATGCATCCTGAGCAAAAAAAATCACTTCAGCCCCCATGATCCATTCAGCTTTCAGTCTACTTCTTTGAAGTCTACTTGCGTAGGTACGAATTTTTTCTAGGGCTTGCAACACCTTTACAAACCTCAGTGGCCCTTGTGACATGGTAAATCAGGTGATATAGAAATAAGTGCTCACTCCAAAATTCTTTATTTATTTTATTTGGGGCACCATCTTATTTCTCTGTAGATCTCCTAACTAGCTTCAGTATAGGATGATCTTGTTTCCAAATCTTCCACAAACTTGTTTTGGGGTCAATACTGGGGCAAAAGTGTTGCCACTCTTGTAGCCAACAGACCTGTTTCGTCTTTGGTGCTTGAATGGCATTCACTTCTACTGTATGGGGATTAATTCATGTATATATGTACACACCCCCAAACAAATAAACAACAACAACAACAACAAAATCCAGAAGAGCCATAAATCTGTCATTTAGAGTGAGTTTTCATAAAATTTTTTTGAGAAGTTAGCAGTTTTGCTCATGAAAACAGGTGCAATCAGCAGCAGTGACAAAACTGCTGCTGGCTGCAGGACCCACCATCTACCAGCTTTCAGCAATGAGCAGCAAGTGGCCTGTGACATGGGATTGCAGGATCTACCTGTGTGTAGGACCTGTAGTGCAGTCCAGTTTACTGATAAAATTGTGACTATGTCCTTTCTTGTTTAAAACACAAGGTGCTGTCACATCTTACGAGCAGAAATGATGGAAAAATAAGCAAACAAAAGCTTTTTTTTTTCCTGGGAAGCACTGAAATATTTTCTGAAGCAATATTGCTTTCAGCATATTTCTTATGTCTCAGATCCAGGACAGTATTTTGACCAAGGTGTTCTGTTTATCCTATTTTGATCACATCTAGGATTAAAAACCAATAAGTAAACCTGCGCTGAAACTGGTACAAAACTCTAACACCACATGTAAGCATTGGGTAATATGCAGTGATATTTCATACTTTAAAATGTTGGTCTCTTCAGAGGAGAGAAATACATTTCAAAGCCTTGCAATATTTGTTAAACAGAACGGCATTTTTCTGGCCAGCCTTGGTCATAGGTGGTCACACAGATGATCTCTAGGAGACTGACCCTGGTAGGCAATAGTTGGCACAGCTTGTGTGCTGCACACCTAAGCTGCTGAGCACAAGGAAAACTTCTCGGCATGTAGGTGACCTACCATGACCCAAACTGGCACACTGACACTAAATGGACAATTGGTGTCACCCAGCTGCGAGAGCAACTTTCAATCTGGACTTTTTCTCTGTAGCATAATTAATGAGCTGTGCGTAGATTTCTGGTTGCGTAAGGAAGTTTACCCCAACTGCAAGTATTACTTTATGAAGAGAAAGTGGATGTTTGAGTCATAAAGTGGCATTTTGTGACCGCAGGTATGATTCATCTACCCTAACTTCAGCCTTATGAGGGTTAAAAGTTTGGCTTTCCTGTACAGCCATTGGAGAGAAGTAGTTAAACGTGGCTAGTCGTCCTACCTATTCTTTTCCATTTAATAGAGAGTGACCCAAGACCAATGGCTTAGGCTGTCTGAGCGATGTTTGAAGAAACTGCCCTGATAATGTAATTTGTGAATTAAATCTGATCCCCTGGTCCTATGCAAACCAGTAGCCAGTTCTCCAGAATCAAGCTAGTCAGAAAGAGGGTTTTCATCATGTTAGTCCACATGCCTAGAAGATTTAGCATTATGCCACTCATATAAGCCCTTCACTGTCTTTATTAAAGTATTTATCTGAGGCAACTTCATATTTTCTTTTAGGATAAACTAGAGATAATGCAATGTGTTTGTTTTAATTTGCAAGGTTAACTGATCTAATTATCTGTGTGTGTTTATTTAAATCCTTTTCAGCACTAGGCAATTGCAGGTGGCTGCTTTGTATTCCACCAACAGGAAATCTCTTAAAATGAGATGATATAGCTCAGTGGGTCTTCTTGTATAAAGGATTTCCTAATAATGTATGAATTTATTAAAGACAAAGATAAATAGAGGCTTTATTTACATTAAACAAATTCACAAGGAACTATTTTTTTCTTTAAACTGAGAAGGCCAAGGCACCTACTTTTACTACTTTAAAGGATTATTCATGTTCTACAAAGATGTTAGACACCAGCATGTTGGGTCAGTGCTTTTGACAGACATTTCTGTTCTTGTGTCAAGCAAGTTTTTTAGTGTTTGTGAGTTAATATTTTTGCAAAGCCTCTGAATTGTGGAAGCTTGGAGACTTCAGTGGTGCAAGAAGCAACGTCACAGTACTAAACCTTTACCTCCAGTTGAATGAGTGCAACCTTTGTGCTGTTCTGTTGCTATATGCCTAGTAATATGAAGAAAAGACACATATGGTCCTACAGATGTCTAGATAACATGTAAGTAAAATTGAAAAAAGGGGGGTATTTTTTCTCCTCTTTTGCTCATAGTGATGAATATATCCTCTTCTAGCTGTTACATGGTCTAATGAAACCACAAGCCTAGTGGCTACATTCTCACCTTGTTTTCTTGTCTTCCACATCTCCGAGTTCTTCCGTGCTGAAGACAATCCTACAATAGTTAACCTAGACATTCTACTTACAAAAGCTGTTTTGCTATCTGGTATTCACAACAAGTGGTTGCAAAACAGGATATGATACAAAGATCCAGCTATTTAGATGACAGAGCTAAGCTGTGTGGAGGACTATCTGGGGAGAAAGGAGGGGTTTGTTAGCTCAGGTGCTGCATGAGTGTGGCCAGACTACCTCCAGACCAGAGCAGGCTCACATCCACACGTCTGGCCTGGGATCCCTTCATCTTTCAGCTCTGAGATTAGCTTGAACAGATCCAGCTTGTGCCTGTCTGGTCCTGACATTGTAGAGTCTCCAGGTTTTGCAAGGCCAGTAAATCTCTTTTGTCTGTGCTGCAGAAGGCTTTCTCCTAGTAACCGCCCACTGACTCTTAATACTCACTATATTAATGAATTACCACGTTCTTCCTATCAGCTCACAAAGCCATCATTGCTAACCAGATGGAGACTCATTGCTCTGTTTCCTGAGTGAGTGTTAGCCCAGTGGCCAAGCACACCCATCTTACTTTTTGGGAGCTTTGTTCACTTTAGCTTTAATCTTTCCTTGGATTATATGTGCTCTTTACTTGAGCAGAGCCTGCACTAAGTGAGCAAAATCTAAATAAGGCTGTCAAGGCTCTGACCTAGAGTATTTACTCACATGAGTCCCTGTGAGAATAGCAGACTTAATACTACGTTGCAAATATAAGTGTTTCAGCGCATTCTCCTGTGCTCTGACAAAGTTAATTGTCCAGTCTTGACACCAAGTGCCCTGTACTTTTTTAAGAGGTTTATGCATGAGACTAATTATGTGCTGTTAATTTGGCTGCTAGCAGCTTTCTGCTTTTAACATCCACTGGATTCGGGAACCATACAGGGTGGCATTTTCATGTAACTAGTGCAAGGGCTGTGAACTGGATGCTAAAAGACAAAGACAGCAAATACTAGTGGATTACTCTGAAAGAGGAGGAAAGTTTTGATTCTGTCAACCTTTGTCTTGCTGACCAGAAATACCAAGAGGTAGGAGCCACAAGTGCACTGCACAGAGAAACTTTGCCGGTGTGTAGATGTTTTCTTCATGCAGATAGAGTATACAAGTGAAGATTACCATTTCTGGTAACAACATGCAGGAATAGAGTACCTGGATGTAAGGGAAGCATAGGTTAGGACAGGCTAGTTCCATGACCATACTTGAAATTTCAGTTGTCTCTACTGCATTGGAGGCACCTTTAAAATTACTGATATCTTAGCATTTCAGCTTTGAAATGAGGCAGACTTATGACTTACGTAGATTATTGAGGACGTACTAGCCTGTCATGACTAAGGTGTCTCAAAGTCTGAACAGAGCCCTTGCACAGCTTCTGGAGATGCTCAGCTGTATTATTTCCTCTCCCAATTTTCATCAAATATTTCAGTTCCTGCAACAGGCAGGGAGAAAAGGGGTTTTGCACAGACTATGCATTTGTTCTCCCTCTAAAAAGTGTTGTAGAAAGCTAATAAACTTTGTACCAGAGACTGTTACTGTACTGTTTCCCCAAAGTAGCAATTTCTCAATGGTATAATAAAGAAATGACTGGGCACTTACCTGAATTTCCTAAAATAAAAAAAAAAAGGGGGGGGGAAGGTGGGGGGGAGAGTTAGAAGGGAAATGGAAGTGGGAATTAGAGTAATATGACAGCAATTTGTAATGTTTGGGGAGGGGGGGATTGTCAGAGGTCCTACTGTGTTAAGATCATGTTTATTGTGTCATTCCTATCTTATGTGAAAGGTAAGTCAAAGATTTTAAGATCACATTGAACTTATAAGATGCTTCATGAGTAGAGGAAGGTGGTTGTCTGGATGCTTTTATTTCAAAAGTGTTTGAGTAGATCAGAGCATCCGTGGTTTTTGATTAATAACCACACAAATATACATTAAGATTTTGCTAGGACAGTCTCTGATTTGTAGTTTTGGAACTGGCATACCATGGCTATCCCATCACATAACATCCACGGGATGTTTAATCCTGAGTTTAATCTTGGGTTTTCAACTGAAGTTTCCTGTGGCTCAAAGTTCATCTTTGACACCAGCATTGATCTCAGCATGATGTAGCTCTGAGACAGTTGGTCTTTGTTAACAACCTCAGACCTTCAGGCAGCAGGCCAAGACCTCTCTGAAACCCAAAGCAACCAAAAGAAAGTATAGTCCTCTGCAAAGAAAAGTGTAAAATAAATCTCTTTGGAGTTTCTTTGACACTGTAGACCTGATTGTTAAGAGGATCGGTGACTGCGGAGTCTCTGAAATGACTGCTCTTTATATGGCAATTTCCCAGCTGGCATAGAAATCAGGCTGTCAACAGGCCTGTTTTGATTAGAAGGAAAAAAAAAAATACAGGTGTCATTAGTAAGGTATTAGGATCCCAGATTTTTATTAAAATCTAGGGGCTTGAGAGTGAAACAATATTTTTTCCCCTCTGAGACACTGTAGTGCCTTAAGTCTGACGAGTTATCACCAAGCACCTGTGAGCTCTTTAGAGATTTTAGGAGCAGCTTTACCTGAACAGGGAGGTAAAATAAATGCATATGTTGATGGATGCATAGCCAGTGAGTTTGGGATTTTTGCAAAAGAGCAGCTGCTGCATGAAGTTATAAAGCAACAAAATGAAGAGGTTTGGCTCCTGAAGATAGCTCTTCTGGGCAGGCGAGAAACATGAGCACGGGGGCGGCTGGTACCCTGTGCTGAGAGGAAGAACAGAGAGGAGCCTCCAATGAGGACAGAGGAGTATGTGAGCCCGCTCGAGCCGACCAGGACACAGCAGGAGGAGGGAAGTTCACTGCCTGCTTAATTGCAGGGGGTGCCACAGTCCCACTGTGTACACAAAACCCTGTCAATAACACTGAGGCTCCAGCGTGTTAATTAATGATTTACTTACACTGACCCTTGACCCTGAGGCAAATAAGGGGGATTTGTTTTGCTTCTATTAACTCTGCTTGCTAAGCAGAAGCCCTGAGGTCCTCAGCATCATGTGGCCACGTGGGAGCTACGTGTGTCCTTTATTGTGTGAGGGTCCCACTTGTGACAGAGGGGAATTGATTCCCCCCACCCACTTCTGCTCCCTCTCCTCATCCCTCTTCCTGAGGAGTGGTGGCTCCACCCGTTTGGTAGGAATTGCTCCTGGGTTACACCACAAGAAGGCAACCAGGCTTATTCTTAAGTAATGATTGCAAGGTGGATAGTTGCCTTGTTCCGCCTATCTCCATGCACCATTGCTTATCCCTATGGGCTTCCATTCATCTGTGTGAAATCAAAATCCGGCTCTTCATTTCCATGCACTCCTGGTCATCTTTTGAAACTCTTCTGCTTACTGAATCCGAACTGCCCAGTACTGTCCAGAAAAGCAAGCTTGAATCCACACGTGGGCCCGCTGTCGTGGTCCTTGCTTTGAAAAGGGCCCAGTAAACATAAAGGCAGGACTGTGGAGAGTGCGAAGAGTATGGGGAACACGAAGGGGTCACCAAGGTTCCTCCCCAGACACCTTTTGGAGGCACAGACTCCTAAGTCTAAGCCTAAACAGTGGAAGAGGAGAATGACAGGGCAAGGGACTTCTCATGGGTTCAGCATGAGAGCAGGGGACTCTGGGCCTCCTTTTCCTCATGTTTAGCTTGAAAGTGTGTGCTGATGCAGCAGTATGGGTGGTGGTAAAGGAAATGTGTACAACAGTGCCTGTGGAGAGCCTGATGTCATTTCCTAGCAGTAGCAATGGAGATAGAAGTCCCGATACATCCTCAGGGACACCTGCTTTAATTCTCACACCCAGTTTGATCAGATAGCTTCCAGCAGAGCCTGGAGTCTCACCTGTGACTGGTGTCAAAGCCAGCACTCAGCCACAGCAATGTCTTCCCACATGACCACAACCAAGCCTCTTAGCCTCAAGCCCACACTGAGATTCAGGTCTCCTGCTCCAATGCAATAGAAAATGAAGATCTAAGTAAGTGCTGGGAAAGCAAGAGGAGCAGCCCTGACCTCTCCTTCCCCTGGGCAGAAGTAGGATAAATACATTACAGAATGTAAAGAGCTTGATACTATGGAAATAGGAACTCTCTAAGTTACTTAGTTCACACACATGCAACTCCCAGAGGGCTTACTTAGGGTTGTTCTGGTTTTTTAGTATTATTGCTTCAGGCATTACACCTGAAAGTGCCAGATGTACTTAATTCAAGTGTGATGGTGTCACTGCATAGTAATAGTGTTTTATCGGGAATGGACTGGTCTGCTTTCTCTCTCAAGAGTGTTTGGAAGAGCATGATGCACAGTGGTTCAGAAGGCAGATGGGTTTCTCTCTACTGGAGGATTATATTTTTATTAAAGTAGGTGGTTGTTGCTTCAGTAGAAGGCCAGTGGCAGCTGCTGTGATCAATATAGCCATGCTTTTTATGTAAGATTTACTCTGGCTCATCCCAGTTTTGCCGAGAATGTTCAGCTTGCAATCGATAATGAGCGGTGATGACAAAGTAGCTCGTTTCAATTGAATTTGGTATCATTAAAAATGTTAAAAAAAATGTTGTCTCTTCTGCCCTTTTATAGAGAAAAGCTTTTTGATGAGAAAATTTGTTGCTGTCCTAGCAACCCAGCAGGGTGAGAATGACCGTCTGTCTCCCTCCTGCCAATGCTGGTCTAGGGTTAGCATGGAAGAATTCAGCAGCTTATATCACTGTGTTTAGGCTAGCCACCAGACTGGATTGTGGGTATAATTTCCCAAGGCCTGGTACATCCCAAGTGCTGATTTGTGCAGCAGTCTTCTTGTACTGCTCCAATTTCCACCCCAGAAGAAAAAGGCACTTTATTTTCAAATGAAAAATATTGCAGGGAAGGGAACCCCAAAAATCTTGCCTTGGTTTCAGATGTTCTCACTCTGTCCACAAAGATTTTGTATTTGAAAATTATTTCCTATAAGTTTTAAAATGTGGAAAAAAAAACCCCAACAACTTTGAAAGAGGAGGTTTATGATGAGGGCAGAAGATTTCTGATGCTGGGCTGGGATGTGATACCAGGCAGCTCCTGAGGTAAGCTCACTCGGTACAGGCTGTGCTTACTGGTGGAATCTGTCTCCTTTTGGCCCTTGCACTTAAGAGCCTGAGTTGTAATTAGAAGAATGGCATTATGATAACTTTAAGCTCTGGAAGGTAAATGCTGCCATATATCTCATAATTTTCCATTTTCAAAGTCAGAACACACTAAGTAAATATCCCTCTGGTGCCTGAAATGGGTGATTATCTTCCATTCTGATTTGAAGCAACCCTGATGCAGGGACTAACTTGCTTCAACTTTTGGAGACTGGCCAGCCCTTCTGATGCTGACTGGAGCACAATTGCATTTACTGGGCTTGTCTTCTGCATTTCAGCTTGTTTAATTTCCTAATAAGTTCCTTTCTTGGGCAAAGGGGTGAAATGACTTCTCGCTATTCCAGGAAGCAGTATCATCCCCAGCCTGTTGTGGTTCAGGTCAGAGTGACACAGCGTGGTGGGATCCCAGCAGTAACTTTCAGTATCAAAATAAATGGCTGCAGAATTTAATTTAACTGGGAAGTGTTCCGAGCTGTAGATTTGACTTTTCCTCTCCAATCTGCAGAATTGTTTCTGCATTTGCAGCACCTCATATACACCAGGGAGAGAACTCCTTTCAAATTAGCTTCCAACTGTCTTTTACTTTTTACTTTGTCCCACATCCTGCTTTAAAAATGTCATTGCATCCAGAATGGGTTTCCATCAGCAGAAACAGACATTTTAACATCACAGCCAGGCAGAAAGAGACGTGTGTGCTTGCAGGAGTGTCTGGCACTGCCTCCTAGGTGAATCCATTAGGTTAAGTATCTTCTCAAAGCAAGTGGTCCCTCCTCTGAGAGCTTCCCAATGAGGGGCTGCAAAAGCTGAATAAGATGAAGGGGGACGGGATGAACTACCCGAAGGTGCAAACCACCATGATACCTGCAATCAGTATGGGAGCAATGTGTTCTTCAAATGGGCTTAGAGGTGGATGGAGCTGAAGTCTGACAAATGAGCTTGGAGACCCTGCGTGAAGAAGGGGGGAAGGTGGGATGAAGTGACTGTAGGCCAAGCTGACAGACGGACTTTGTGCTGGTTGCTAGGCAAAGGCAACTCATGCCTGAGCCAGCAATCCCCAGCCTCTCCTGAGGAGCTTGAGGGCTGCAGATGAAGGTTGTTGCTATTCCATTGTCAAGGAGTGATGCTTTCTTTTGTTTAGAACATGGTCCCACTTTATTTGTTAGCCCTCCAGCTGCTGGGCATCGTGGCAAGGTTAACTCCACCATGCGTGGAGAGAATTCCTTGCTGCGCCCTGCTTCACATCTTTTGTTTTCTTCCGTTATAATTTCAAAAACCTCAGCAACAAACTTCTCCCCCTCCTCCCTCCTTGTTCCCCCTCTCTCCTCCTCCCCTTATGCTGGTAGTTTATGAGTTTTGTGCTCTGTGGCCTATTAAGGTTCAGTTCCCAGCCAGTAAAAATGAGGAATTGGTTCCTGCCATTCCACACAAGGAGTTTTAATGCACTCGGTCGCCTGGAAGCCTAAATGCAATAGTTCTGTATCGGTGATAGTTGTGTAACATAAAGCCTTAATAAAGGTTTATAAACAAAGGGATATGAAATGGAGCATATAGAGTTCAGCTATGTGTGCAGCTCTGTTGGGGAGTTAAACAAGGGAGAATGTGTCTGCAGAGGATCTTGGAGAGCTGTGATGCACAGGAATACCCACCACTGTGATACCCCCACCCCAGCTCTATCACCTTGTCCCAGTGAGAAAAAACTCCCCACCCTATGAACCCTGCATGAGGGAAATGCAAAGCACTGGCACGAAGAGCAATAGTTGTGTTAGTCGGGTGGATTTCCAGGGAGGATGCCATCATGTCTCATCCTGAATGACGCTGGACAACAGTCCTCTGCTGTTCATGCCTGCAGAATACCTGGGACGGCACTTCCCTCTGCAGGTTCTCCCCAGATCTGCCTGTTCTGGGAAGTTGTCCACATGTAGAGTTAGCAGCTAGAGAGGCTCCATCTCTCTCCACACCTTACTCCAGGACTCACTTGAGCTGAAAATTTAGCTTTTGCTTCCACTTCATCTTTTGCTTGACCTGTTGGTTGTGATCCTTGAAAAGCCACTTCTGTCATCTGCTTTTGCTGTCCTACCTCTTTGGGATTTAAGCTCTTAAAGATGCTGTCTGCCCCTATGGAGCATCTTGCACAGTCTTACCTCAGTGTAGCATTTAACACACGTATTTAATAGTCTTGTGGGACTCAGATGTTAAATACAGAGCCGGCCCCATACCTATCCTTTGTTCTTTCATCCTCTTTCAGGGACGGTGGTACATACAGTTAGACATGGCCTGCCTCTATCAGCTATACCGTACAACGTTTGTATAACTTTTCCTGTAAAGTCTTGAAAGTGCATGTGAATGCATATAATGGAATTTGAGGGATGCCCTTTACACCTGAAGGGATTTTTTTGTGTTTTTTTTCTTCTGCAAAGTATCAAATGGTGCTTCTGCAAGGTGTGAATTCCGCATAAAAATACTAAAGGATATTAACCATAAAGCCTAAAAATAATGGATGAATATTGCAATGAACTTTTTCATTGCTGATCAGGTTAATAGACAGGGTGAAGAGGAAGGCTAGTATGAGGCCTCTAAAGGTCCTCAGGATTTATTTCACAGGAGAAAAGGTAGAGAGATGAAACAGAGAAAACAGATATTTATAATAACTTTGCTTCTGAACAGGTACACTTTTCTCCTGTGCTATAGAGGTGACAGAGTAATAGCAAGTGATAGCTAAATCGGTGTTTCAGTAATTGCAAAGTCTTGGCCCGTGCTTTAGCATCTTGCTGCTGTCCTTGGGTTACTCTGATGAGAGGGTGAATTATTCTTAAATGGATATACTTGTCTAATGATCAAACCATGAAAAGAACCTAGGGTTTTCTGAACATTGATAGGTTGCCTCGTGTACTGTCCACTGCAACCAGCACAGGACAGTTTTAACTTATTTAGTTTAATTTCTGGACCTATCTTAAGTTACTCAACATGTCTTACTGTCTTCTCAGTATTGAAGTGAATGTCTTAAAAAGTTTCAGGCACTCATTTATTAGTTTTCTCTGGTGGGTATGTGTCTTTGGCCTACCATAAACAATGCCTCCAGGGACATCATACCGTAGACTGGGATGTATTTTGGTAGAAAAGATGGTGACCTTAAATATCATGCCCAAGTTCACTTCTGCTCCTTCAGTAAATTTCCTGTTTGACCTTGAGTAAGTCACTTAAAGTTACATTCAGGAGAGTATTTCACATGAGTAGCTCATATTGAAATCAATATGGATCAATTGTAGATATGAAGTCTAGTTCCCTCTTTGCTTCATTTCTGTGTATGTAAAATGGTGAGAATAGCAACCTCTGCATCACAGAGCAGGAGGACAAAATACATTAAATAATGAAACAAACTCAAATTCCATGATGATGGCAAGGTACATAAGTACCAAATTGCAAATACTTCAGACTCAAATGCCAGTAGGGAGAACAACTTCAGCATTGGAAGTCATCAGGGTATCTGCAAAGGGAAAAAAAAAAAAGTGCTTGAAAGAATCCCCTGAACAAATTAAATCTCGAGGCCTAAAGACAAAGGGAGAGAGAATTAATTTTTCTACAGATATGAAATGTTCTGAATCAGATAAGTCCTGTCATTAGAAAAGGCACTAAGCAGCAAACGTCTGGATAATACTGCCAGCTCCAAGCTTCTCTTGGAACCTCTAAATACATTAAATCCATAAAACTAAATGAAAGCAGCTGCAGTTTTATAGAAATAAAAGGCTCTCATATTAAAAAGCTGAGAGCTTATGAAATGAAAGAAAAAATAATAATAAAATTAAAGCGGGGGCTGGGGCGGGAGAGAGGGGAGTGGAAGTTAAAAACATAGGTTCCTAGGAAAAGATGATGCAAAAATCTTTTAGTTAATATGTGAAAAGCCTTCAGAAACAAAATAACACACATTCAGTACTCAGTAAAAAAAGAATAATCTTTTTACCTCCAAATATTTTTGGTTTTAAACAAAGGTTTTAATGTAAAAATGTCATCTTGTAATAAAATTTCTTAAAGCATTGTACCCTCTGAAATTTTGGGGGAGGTTGAGAGGGATTATCCCTTTTCTCATTTTTACTTCAGTTTTCTGAAAAGAAGCATTTTAACTTTCTACTTTGAAACATTGTTCTTTTTTTCTTCCTTTTACTTAAACACATCAATGTATAGAAATAGCCAAGCATGCTTTGTGAGAAATTGCTGTTTCTTCTTTTTGCATGAAATGGAAACAAGGTTTCTGTCCAGCAGTAATTCCTCCTTTCTTATGCATCCTTGAGATTCTGAGAAGGGAATGAAACTGGAGGTGGGGGAATAGTGCATACAAAAATAACTTTCATTTGTATGCAAATTTACTTTCATTAGGTTTTTCAGTTCTTCTTTCTTAGATGTATTACAGTAGTGTTTGGAGGCCTGCTGTACAAACACATGAATTCTGCATTGCTAACATCCTTTTGTGCAAGAGCAAAGCAAGACTGTTGAGCCACATCTGCATGATTTAAACAGAACTGCCACTGACACATTCACTTGTTGTATATTCACTGGGTTTTGTAGAGTTCTTGGAGGAGATTCACCTGGCCCACCCTTCAGTGTCTGAAAGTCAACTGTCGGTGCCCAAGTGGGCTGTCCTGGGCCAATTTTGTAGCCAGGAAAGGGACAGGCACCTTCAGAGACACATTCCCCTGTGCCTGTTGATGCCCATTGCCTGTAAAAGAAGTCTAAGTTGACTAATTCAAACCTGGAGTCCCCTTGTCTTTAGAAGTCCAAGTTCAGATCATTGACTCCCACTGTCTGCTTGCTGAACATGTTGAAAGCACTCTCACCAGCTGGATGCTTACTGCTGAAGTAACACACTGTGATGCTGCTTTTTTGCCAACTCTTCAGAAAAATGTACATGTGAGCCTGATGAATTAAAACAGTCTTGATGTGTGGTGCTTTAAATACGTGTTATTTTCTTCTGTTAGGGCTGTTTTTTTCATTTTTAAGACACGGTGAGGAAGGAGGGGGGAAGCTTGTTGAACATTTTATTCATAAAAATAATTACTTTTGCAAAGCAATTGAAGGGAAAACAAAGAATTATTTCATTCTAACAGAGGGAAGGGTAAGAGTTTTGCTTTGCCACTTCCTTTCCAGGTCTCTGTTCCAAAGGGTTTTGTCCTTACTGTTTAGTATTTTCTCAGCAAACTGCTACTGAAATAAGCAATCCAAGTAATTTCTTGGTTTTTTCCTGAATCAGATCCATTACAGCTTGGTTTGTGATTTTTTTTGTTTTTCCTAGTTTTGAATGTTTTCTAACACTATCCCACTGAAAGGCAGAATTTATTCAGAAGTCCTGTGGACATCAGAGAATGCAAATTAAACTTTCTGCCCTTAAGCAAACAGTATGGAGTTATAGTTAGAAGACACCTAAGTTCCTTTCCTGGCTGTGTCACTGGTTTGATGCAAGATGGTGGGTGGAACAGGTAACAGCCTTCTCCCATCAGTCTCCTTACTTGAATAATAACAATAAAAGCTCATATGTTACCACTGACAATTGGTACCAGACCTATTAACATTAATGATGCCTTATGTATGTTAAAATATGATGACGGTAATTCTTTGAGATCTTAAACTGGATGCTAGTTCTCAGCAAAACAAAGTACTTTAAGTGTCAGCATTCTGTAAATTCCTGTACAATTTTACTCTTACCTTCTTCTGATGTTTCAGTCCTGTGGAGCACTACTGTTTCTCAGCCCTTTTGACTTGTCAGGAAGACGCAAAGGCCAGGGAAAGTTGTGAGATTTATTCTAGTTTTCCTTAGAACCTCTCTCTTGGTACACTGAAACTCCAAGAGGGCAAACATTCCCATACAGGAAGACAAAGCTTGTCAGATGTTACTATGACAACCTGAGTGTAATTAAGGCCCGCTTCAGCTGCTAACAGCTGTGTGCATTTTATCTGTCTTGAAGATTTTATATATACTTACATAGATAAATATATATCTATATGCAAGCACACTGTGAGGCTATCTGTATTTAATCCAGACATACATAAACCCGCATCTAAATTGGTGCACCTGTGTACGTTCATATTAATTGAGTTGGAAATTTGCAAAGCCCTTGCTATTCTGAAGGATACTGAAGCACCAAAGCTTCTCTACTACCTTTCCTTTCACAATCACCCATTCTAATGAAGTGTGGAAAAAAACATCCAGAACCAGAAAAGGACACCCTGCTCCAGGGTTAGTTTCCAGTGTTTTTCAGGTTACTGTTAGAGACTGTAATTCTCCTTCCTATTAAAGAGCAAATAGGAGCTGTTTCCTAGCATTAAATGTCTCTTGCAAATGTAAAAAGTTCTGAAATAAGTCACTTAACCTTTAGGTGACTCTTCCTGTCTTCCTGCAGACAGTCATCCTCACTCACACCTTGCTTCTGGATTCGGAATACAAAGAGTAAGTGCATACTGTGGTGGGTCTTGACAAGGTGCTCCTTGGAGTGTCACCTCTTCAGACTGAATGTGGGCCTTCTGTATCTTGAAGTGAAGTCAGTGTTGCTCTGCCTGGTAAAGAACCAGGTTCCTCGGTGCAGAGGACAGGAGCACTCATAAACTGTTGCATATAGTCAGTTCATTGGACAGGGAACAGGAGATGGGTGAATGGATAGTACACCCACTGGACTATATAGGTGCCTGTCTGAGGTTGATATGCCTTCATAGTCAACAGGACATGACCCTTTTGAGAACTATTTAGAGCAGATATGTTCACTGTCGGCTTTGAAATCACTCTTTTGAGCTCTTTTTTTTTGCAAGAAGTTCCACTGAGTGTAGTTGGGTGAAGACCTTTCATTGTGCCCATGTGAGTTACAGAATTATCACTTAATAAACAGTGCTTTGGCTTAGTTGGTTGTGCTGAAAGTAAACATGTTTGCCGCAAGTTTGACTCTTAAAGAATGTGGGTGTTTTTGAGATACCACACATAACTTGTCTGAAGCTGTGAATATACTAGACTCCCACACAAGTGTAGCTGCACAGCATTTCTAGCAAAGGAGTTTAACTCTTCATGGAGCCAGTAGTAATGCAGTGAAGCATGGTAAACATCATAATTAATATAGTTCTTTTCTGAAAGTGCCACATACACTAGTTTTGGGGAAAACAAATTCTCAAGGGCTGCAGTCTCCCATTTGTGGAAGAAGAAAGATGAGGAGGAAAAACTGAAAAAGAAAGTTGAGTCTTGGGAAAGATGATTCACAATGTAAATGCAGTGTAATGAAGACAATGATGTTGTTCAAGACACTAAGCTGTGGACATGTTTTCTTAGAGCTAGATTTTTTTTTTTAATGGCCTCTAGGTCTGCACCTGCCATAACCATACAAATCTGGATGTCCAGAGAGTGTTTGGGTGGCCTTTGGGGTTTTTTTATTTGAAATTATAATAATCTGTACTCGTGAATACAGCTGTGTTCTCCTGATCTTTCCCTTTATGTGTGTAAAATTACAGATGCCAGGGGACCCTGTGAACTTTCTGTTTTGGGAAGGAATCTCATTGTGATCTGCATTTTTGGGAACGTAAAATTTCCCCAGAGTAAGTGAATGGGGTTATATCTCTGAACACCTTTTGCCTGAGGGATAGGGTAGATTGGAGGCTGCAGGCAGAGAAACCAGCAGTATGTGATAATGTCCGTAAGGCCCCATGTCTAAGGCATGGTTCTCGGAGGACAGATAACTCTCTGCAGCTCTGTTTCTGTCTGGCTGGCTGCTGAAAGGCACCGCTTTGCCTGAAATTTATCATTTCAATCCTGCGTTCTCTGCTGGTCTCCTTGGTCATAATATTCCTGTTTCCACTGTGAGTGATCATGTCAGGCAACCCCTTTGACAATTCTTTCTATGTCAAAGTATTTTGAGGTGATCATAGGACTGCATAGAATAAGTTAGTGACTTTGATTAAAAGATGCTTAACAGTCAAGTCAGAATGTGTTTCATCTGTGTGTGTACATGTGCATACACCCACGGGCATATGTAACTTGGTACTCGTTCAGGCTTACGATACTGCATGCATCCTGGGAACAGGTATCCTACACTGAGCACTGACAGAAGTTTAGCTAAAGCTACAAGGTAAATTTGCGAATGGCAAGCCACGAGTTAGCTTGAATCCAAAGAAACTAAAACCACCTGAATGTCATGCTGTACCTTTAGCAATGGTCTAAAGGATTCCTCAGAGAAAAGTATGTTCCTCACTTTGTGGTTTTTGTGTGAAGGATGTACTGTACAGGGGGAGGGGTGAGATGAAGGTTTTGAAAAACATAAATGGAATTTCCTGGAGTCATTTAAAAAAAAAAAAAAAAAAAAAGAATAATTTTTAGGTCCAGCTCTTGCATGTGAATAGCCCCAGTTCCTAATTTCAAGTTGGCATATGCTTTATCAGTCTGGAAAATCTTTCTCTGAAAGGAAGTGGAAGAAACAATAAACTGGTAATTGGGATTATATGATACTAATATTAGATTCCTACATAGCTGTGAAGCCTAAAGTCATTTACTTGGGACTGTGGTATACCCAGTTATATCCAAGTTTATTCTGTCTTGAGATGTATATATATATGATGCACTTAAATCCTTCAGTGATGGTTTTATAGCTGGGTAGCCATTTCGTGAACTGTAAAGTGAATTCCCTCAGAGGAAAACATCAGCAACGCTACTTTTTGTGGGCAACTTTGGTTTTGTGCTGCCCTTGTGCTGCCCTTCTCCTGCCCTGCGAGAGATGACGTTGTTGGGAAGGTATTTGTCTGGCAGTTTGTGTGGGGAGGAGAAGGAAGGTAAGGATCATGCAAGGGATCGGGAGGTGAAATATTTACAGATCTAGGTCACATTTTCCAAGCTCAACTTCTGGATAGCAATCACAAGGAAAAAACCTCATTCCTTCAGAAAACAGGATGTGCCCTGAATAAGGAGGAGTGGGTAAGAAAATGAAAAACATGCTCATCACACGGTCAAAGGGTCTACTTGGAACTGGGAGATTCAGCAGTTTAAATGTGTCTTTGGACTTTAAATAGACTGAAAATCCTATCTACCAGTCAAACAGACTCCAGTCCTTTTTAACATATGATTTACTTTAATTATGAAACCATATTATCATTTATTGTCGCACTCTAATCCCTAACCATACACCTCCTTAGCCTCTCTTATCTGGTAACTTTACTTAGCTTATCTTAACTGATATAAATCTATATCTACATATCAAACATATTCATGAACCTCTATCAAAAAAAAAAAAATTGCAAACACCCCTGCCCCTGTCAAGTGCAGGCTTAGGCTCGTAGCCCTGTGTCTGTGCTTTTAATGCTCAGCCTTACTTCTGCTGCTGCAGCTATAGCTCACCAAAGGTGCCTCTGTCACACAATAAGGGACAGTCTCCCTGCCCGTCTTGCACTCTAGCCCATAAATCTCTTATTTCACTCTGTAGGTGTTTGGTGTCACAGGGCTTTACCCAACTCCTCAGTTGCTGCTGAAGCTGCCTGAGGTCTGCTGTGATGGATCAGGGTTTTGATGTTGGTTTGCCTGTCTCTACACTTCACTAATTAGAATAACAAAACTGGTAGCAAATCTTCAGGCATCAACCATGCATTGCATCAATTAAAAACATCAAAAACAAAGTCTCTCCTGGTTTCTCTCCTTTCCACTTGATCTCTTACTCCATGGGATGGTGTAACTCTTTCCCTAAGTCCTTCTCCTAATTACTGCGTTCCTTCTTTTCTCTGTGAGTTTCCTTGCAGCCTCAATTCCCTCCTGACATTTTATTTGCTTGCCCTTTCTTTCACTGCTAGGGGACACTACTACTCTAATGGGGGAAAACAAGCATTTGTTAAGCTTACATACTCTGACAGAAATGTAAGCATATGATTTTTAACTAAATTTGTATTCTTGTTTAATTTGATGCTGACTTTTTTTATTTTTTTTAAGGGACCAATTTTTGCAGCATTTTTTCCAAAAGATACATAAGTATTATTATCTTATTTGCATGTGGGGTAATTAAGACATGCAAGTTTGAGTTAGATGAGCTCGTATGTTCTATTGGATAAACCCTAAGCTACTGAGCAAGTAGGCTTGCATTTCAAGTCATTGACAAAACATGATTGTATGGAATTCGGATAAAACACCCTGAATATGAATTCTGACAGAGCTTGGATTCAGTGTGCATCTAAACTCACTTCTCATGTTTAACTGATGCAGAAATATAAAATACTTGGAAGAAGACAGAGACACTGCCCTAAATTTCTTCTTAGGCAGTTTAGTACGTGCAAAACAGAAAGCAGAGGGAGACGTCTCACTCTAAGGATAATTCTGTGTGCAGAGTGTGAAAAATGAGATCATGATATAAAGACACTACTTCCATACTGATGTAACTTACTTATGCCCTTCTAATATAATTGTTTATTTTGCTTAGATTAATGCAAAAACAGAAAGAGTGTCCTGGATACTTCAGATGATCCATAATACACACCTTATTTTGTCCAGCTTGAATTACATTGTCACATGTGGTGGAAAAAAAACCCCAACCAACATCAGTGGGATTCAATACCCAGTGTGCAGGCATAAATATAATCCCTCACACACCCCAATATGTGAAGAGCCAAAATTCAGACTATCAATATTTTTTCTTTTTATTCTCCTCATTTAATCTCTCTTTTGTTTTTATTTTGTGTATGAGTTTATGCTCTTGCCAATGCAAACTGGGATGGAAAATCTCATGACAGACATCATTCCCATCATCATCTCCTTTTTGCTGACTCAGGCAGTTCAGAGAAGCATCTCATACACTGGGATGTTTCTGAATCTGAACTCTCAGCCTTTTGTGCCTCTCTTTTCAGTCTCCTTGCTCCGCTTTCACGATGTTTGTTTGCTTGGCATCACCTGAAAAGCCTACCTTCAGTGGGATTTCTTTTTAAATCTCCCTGACCAATGATACTGATGCACCTGTTTTCCTTTCCTCCTTCCTCTCCTTGCCTTTATTTTTGAATACTCAGAACTGCTGTTGGGGGAGTGACTTGTACCAGGGAAAACTGCATTTAATTTAAGTCACTTCTTACACCTACAGAGCTGCTTCAGCAGCTGTTCAGCATATGTTATGCATACCCTCTCCGTGCCTTGTCCGTCCACTCTGGCAATTTAATTCAAGTTGTGCAGCGTCATGCTTAGTGTCGCCACTTTAGTCTCAAGTGTCAGCCAAGATGGCTGCTGTCATATTCACTTAAACAACCCATGTAGATTAGCCTTTCACATGACAGAAGAAGTGATTTGTTGGGTCAAAACTAGCACAGGCCAGGAGACGCAGTATTTCCTATTTCTAACTGAGCTATCCTGGCATTTCTGACTGGGCTTCACATGCTGCAAAGGACTGACTGCAAGATGCACTTTCATGATGATTATCCCTCTCTTTTTAATGAATTATTTCTCTTCAAATAAGCTGTGACTTTTTGGTATATTGACACATGGTACTTGCAGTCAGCCCAAAGTAGAGCTCTGTCCTGAAAATTCTGGAGAATGCGTTATTCAAAATATCTGGAAGCAAAGCAAAAGACCCCAGAAGTTGCTGGCCCTATAAAACAAAGCAGTAGGAACCAGAAAAGGCAAAATGTGAGCAGAGTTAGTGCATCTGACAATGTGTGGCACAAGATGCCTCTTCTTGCACTCCTATGGTTAAATTAACTCAAACTTAGTGTCTAGAAGGAGAAGAAAAGAAAGGCCAGGGTCGGTGGGGGGTGGGGGAGGGTGGTG
>VZSF01009307.1:54958-122048 GCA_013398295.1 Chionis minor | reverse complement strand
CCGGGGTGGGTGGGGGGTGGGGGAGGGTGGTGTGGTGTGGGAAGATAGAGGATGAAGGTGGACAGGGAAGAAGGCGAAAGAAAGAAAAAGAAAAATCAATCAAACTGAGTGAGATTTTGCCAAGTTTCCAGCTGCTACTCAGAGCGAATTTTTATGGCCAAGTTATAAACCTTTGAAAATAGGAGTTTCTAATGGAAACGCTGACAGACCCTTTATATGGTGACATTAACACTCGCCACTCTGCAATTGTCCTTGCCTGCTTTTATTTATTTATTTTACTCTCTTTGTTCTTAAGGTCCTGTCACACTTACTGTGATCCTGGTGAAGAAGCAAAGGGAGTGAGGTCAAAATGCCTTAGAAAAACTCTTTCTAAGCTGATGAAGCAGGTTGGGGAAGGGGTACAGAACTGCTGCAAATTAATGCCACCCCCCAAGCTTGCTCTGATGCAAAACAGTGCTCAAGCTTTCAATAATTCTTGCTTTATCTTTCTTCTCTCTTCCCCCCTACCCCCTGCCTCTGGTAGCTAAATGTCTTGTGAATGGTGTTCCTCCTTGCAGATAATTAATGAGGTAATTTTTTAAGCTACTAAAAAAAGTTAGCTTGAGAGGAGGAAAAAAAATGAGAATTGTATGTTTAGTTTTCCTTTTGGTATTTTATGTGTGTTTCAGACATTCAGGTCTGTTCCTCATCTAAAATGAAAGTGGTCCTGGAGGCAAAAAAACAGTCTTTCCTACCTGTTTATTGAAAGATTTGAACATATTCCTTCAGGTTTTGTATTTCCTGAGAAATTTTAAATTTACCTGTGTCTGAATGACCTTAAAAATGAGTCTTAAGCTGTATTACTGAAGGAGGCTGTCACCTCTGGGTTGCTGAAATCAGAGTGGTCAGGAATATGACCTTATCCATATTTGCTGCCACTAGCTCTTCCTTCATATGTGCAGGTTGGGATGTGCAAAATTCAGTGACCTGCAGGAAAGGCAGTGAGCTCTGTGTGGAGCCAACAAAGGGGTTCTCAGCACCAGTAGCACTTGAGGACTCTGCAAAAGATGTGAAACTCCCCTTCAGGAAAGGGGATTTGCAAGGAGGGAAATGAGACTGTAGTCTTGGCCCTCTCGTTGTCTCTTTCTGCCCCTTTGACTTGCCGGACAAAAAAGAAAATATTCTAGATCACCTGAGATTTAGCCTGGCCTTAACATTCTTAGAGAAGTTAAGCACAAAAAAGGTCTTTAATTAGGCAGAAGAAAAAGCATCTATATTCTTACCTTTTAAATCCTGATATTCACTTTTTCTGGGCCTTGCTGGCTGCACTACTCCATCAACAAGCCATTGTATACAACAGTGCATTAGAGGCTATGAGGAACGGGGGTATCATGTTTCCTACAAATGTCAGGTCTTGTGCAACTTTCTTGCATGCAAAGGTGCTTTCCTGCTGTGGTGGATGGGACCTAGGGTGGTCCCAGAGTGAGAGAGACAAAAGTGTCCTGTTGAAGGATGAGCACATGCAGCAGCTCCAAGTATCCTCACTGAGAAAGCTTATGTCTCCTTTCCCCAGGAGATGATGGATACTTCTCTCCAGAGGAAAGGGAGGCAGGATGTCAGCCTTGTGGGAATGACCCTTCAAAATCTGTGTGTCTGGACTTCAGGGTTGGTGCCCTGACTGGAGCTGTATGCACCTGCAGAGCATTCGGCCATTACTGGTTTTAATAGATCTCAGTCATGCCTCCCTGCACTCCCCAGAAGGTGGAAGTCAAATACATGCCGCATGCTTCAGTGCTCCTCAAACACATATTTAGCATCTTAACTTTATTTCTTGGTTTCCATTTTGATGGTACACATAGGGTTTGATGTTTTCATTGTTATACACAGTAGCTTAATTTTTTTCCTTGTAGCCTCTGGGCTGTTGCACCACTGTTATGAGATCCCTCCTAGGAACAGCAGGGCAGAAATATTCTTTATTATGTGCCTGAATTTACTTCCTCCTCCTCCCCCCACTTCCACTCCCCCCCCAGTTTCTTTTGCCTCTCTGGTTTTAATTAGCCTTGCTTTTCCAATTAGCATCCTGGTCTGCTGCAGCAAGGCCAAAGGAGAGAACCAGAAAGGCATGGCAAGAACCCCCTTTTCTGCAAAAGACTCGTGGCTGAGGCTTGGAGACTGATTTTTCCCAAGGTGGAGCTGCATTGACTGATTCTTAATAAAAGGAGAATTTGGGGCCCAGCGGCACTGTGGGTTTGTAACAGGCATTGTTGCTTGAAAATATTAAGCTCAGTAGGAAGTACGTTCCCCCTTGGCCTCTCCTAGTCTCAAGTAGTGATATGGAAACTATCATCACATTTGGACCCCTTGCAACCTGTCCCTAGGTGGTAATGCTTTATGAATAGCACTGAGCAAGCAAAAAGAAGAAAGAGGGGGAAAAAAACCCAAGAAGATTAAAAGCATTAAAAACATTTTGGCTTGTCCCTCAACACAATCATGCTGGCATTTTCAATAAACTAAAAAAAAAATATTAATTTGGGGCTGAACAAATTCCTTAACTGAGACCTAAAGATCTTTTAAAGACATTTGTTAAATGCAGCGGACTGCTGTTTAGTGTATCACAATCCTCTCTAGCCTGGCAGTGGCTTTGGATATAAGGAGTCTGGATTCACCTCCCTGGTGGCTCCTCTCTTAACCCTTGTTTGGGAAATAGTGAAGCACAGGCATTGTTGCAGCATGATCCTGTGGTCCCCTTGCCCAGCAGGCTGCGTAAACCACTGGCTTTACTGGTCCCCAACTCTCTTGCCGTAATGAGCCAGGGAAGGTCACAGACAGGGAAAAGGGGGCCTGGATCAAGCTTATGGCCTGGAGTGAAGGGTAGGGAAAGATAGTGATGGTGACTTCCAACGAGTGATCATCAGTCCAGCTTTCCTTTCTCTGTAAGCCTATGCTCCCTGCTTGTGACAGTATAGCTTTCTCAGGAAGAGGAAGAACTGGGGGCAGATCTGCAGCTACAAAGTCTTTGATCCTAATGCAACTTAACAGGAATCAAAGCTACTTGTTGCTTTTCAGAAAAGAATTGTGGGCAGAAATTATACACATGTGTTTGTATTCAGATATGTTTGTGTGTGTGTGCTACTTCTAGATCAGTATCATCTTGAAAGAGTATCCCCTTCTAGAGAGTATTTTTTTGCCTTATACAACCAATATGTACACTTTGGTACAACCAAAGTGTTGAAAAATGGCTTTGATCAGGATAGAAAATCTACCTAAATAAGGACAAATTAACATTGCAACATTGCAGAGAACATTTTTCCACTGGTGTTCCTGGGCAGTCTAAACTATCAGGGATTTAATTTTTTTCTCTCTGTCCCTCTCCCTGTCTCTGCTCATTTTGCTAGCTGTGATCACGCATCCTTAATTCCATTCAGATTTCTTTCCTCTGAGAAGATGAGACATTAAATAGCTTTACTGGAAATAGAAAAAAATGTAGCCAATAGGTAAAGTTCCTGGAGATTTAACACTTTACTGACGAAATTAATAATTATAACAATATGAAACTCATTGCTTTGACCAGCCCACCAAGAAATTAACAAGTCTTTTCCCCTCTAGAGATAAAAACCTTATTTTGATCTGTCAGGAATATACTTTTGTTACTCTTGCAATATCATTTTCAGTACAGGGAGGGAAAAAAAGACCTGACTTAATGTAATGGATTTTGAACCTAAATCTTTGATCACATCATTCTCTGCTGGGATTTTTATTTTTTTTCTTTTTTGTTACTTCTAACAGTTTATTTTTCCCTCTTCCCACTAGGATGGCGTAGCTTTAGTCACAATTCCAGAACATCTCTGCATTAGACTCTGGATTCAGCCCTGGAAGGTTTATTATTAACAGCAGTGTTTCTTAGTAAACTTGCTTCCCAAGGTTGCTCTAGCCAAGACTGTTTAGAAAACTCCACTGGGATACTTGTAAGGGACACCTTGGGTCTAATGTACTAGCATTTAATGGACAAATCTACTTAGGTCCCTCTGCTAATATAAAACTGTTTTGTTAGTTGTGAAGCAGGTACAAAGCACTACTAATAACTGCTGTGAAACAGCTAATTTGGTCATCAGTGGCCACCTGAATTCTGGAAATTCAGGACACTCTTAAAGCTTCTCAGCTGTTGATGAGTAAAATTGGATTAATGTACATTTCATTCTCAGAACAGAAATGCCAGCTTCCCATGAAATTTCTTTTTTCACATCTCTGAAAGCAAAAATTACATTTTGCTCGAGAGAAGAGCACAATTTGACAGCTGGGAGAAGTACATTCCCTGCTTTTCCATGTTTGAGACTTGTTTGAGAAGGCTGATCCTAGGCTGGTCTTGTAATTCAGAAGGATTCAGAGCTTGTGTTAATGTGATAACAGAAATATTGGTACTATTAATTTTGTGTTTCACTCTGCCTTGTCCTGCCATGTCCTGGTTGTGGGACTGTACAGACTCTGCTCCTGCTCTGATGGGAGAAGGAGGTATCAGTGAGATACTCTCCACAGCTCATGGTGGTACTCATTTTTCCTAGCAAAGTCCTTCAGTGAGCAGGGCTGCAACACAACTGGGGAGTTAATGGAGATTTCTGAGGCAAGATAGGCATTCTGTACCTTCAGTGCTGCAGCTCCCAATGTGGGATGAAATCATCTCAGAGTGCAGCCATGTCCCCAGCTTGCCTTCACATGACAAAAAGAAAGGAGGTTACACAGAGCAGGGAGGAAGAGAAAACAGAGACCTCAGCCCATGGCCCAGCCACTTCCTTCCCATTCCCAGCCTCTTGACTTTGTTTCCATCTATCCTACTCCTTTTAAAATCACCTTTCCCAAAGGCAGACTTTGTGTCTATATTTTTCTTTCCATGTTGAATGGTGTAGCAGTTCCAGTTTTCCTACTTGCAAGACTAAAATTTTGAATGTTGTCGTTGCTTCTGGGTCAAGATCTGTCTCAAGAGTTGGTTTGTGTTCACAGTGGGAGAGGAAATAATGACCCCACTTAGAGAGAAAGTGGGGCAAAAAAAAAATTAGGGCCTTTTTCTGAAAAAGAAAACTTATAGGACGATAGCAAGTTTTAGAAGGTTTAGTATTTTCCTCTGGGACAACAGGTTGTGGGAATGTTTTTGGGTAACGGGGAGATAGAGAATATTAGGACGTTGATGGTATACAGGTGTTGAATAACATTACAGCAAGAAACAACAAAAGGAGTTAAAGGTCAGTTGACCAGTGCATCTCCTGTTTCTGACTGCTGTACTTTTAAATGATGCATTGCTTTGTTTTTTCTTTCTGGGGTTGGTTGTGTGCTGCCCTGGTAACCTGTGCACATCAGAGTAGCTCGCTCTCACATGACCCTGTGAATATCACTTTCAGTGGCACGGATCCGTCCTGTTACTTTTGCCTCTGTGGTGCCATGTAGGCTGTCCTGTAACTGACAGGTGCATTTCTCTGGGGACCTATTTGTCAACCTGGATTTCCCCTTCCTCTGCTTTGGCAAACTCTGTTGACACAATTAGCATGGGGGCTGCTGATTCACCAAGTGGGAAACAAGAAGAGATTGTCTATTTGCTAATGTCAGACATGAGTTCAAGGTAATTGCTGACCCTTGGTCAGGTCTCAGGAAATGAAGCTAAGTGATACCATAGTCAGTTTACTTTGACAGAAAAAGCAAAAATTGATTATAATCTATACAGAGGTTTAAAAAACCCAAATATGAAAAATCCTTCCACCTAGGGACATTTGGTAGCAAGGAATCTCCAGTGTATTATCTTTTTGAAAGTATCTTCATCCATCTTTCTGACTTTTCACTTAAAACACTAACCTAATCCTAACCTAATCCCTTTCAATTTTCAAGGAGAATTGGAAGAGGATATACTCCCCCCCAACAACTGAAAGCCTTAATAAGAACATATGTAAAAAGTATTTATACATTACACTACCAAAAGACCCTACTGATGGCAAGTTGTATTTCCCTGACAAAATAATATTAAGGGTGTTTCATTTGTGGGAGAAATTAATTGTTGGCAGCATGAAAAATCCATACTGCATACAATATCCACCAACCATTTCTTCTGTTGTGTTTGATATCACATACTGATAATGAACAAAAGTGTTGTGGGCTTTTAACAGTGGCTAATACTAAGCTTTTACTGAGCTGATTACATTTTTAATGATGTCTGCTCTTTATATAAACTGGATAAGACTGGATATATTCTACAGTCTGAGCCAGAAGATGACTGAAGTATCTCCCTAAAACCCTCTGACTTTTGTGGATGCATTAAATTCTTTCTTAGCATAGGATCTTAACAAGTCGTTGGTGCAAATGCCTAGTGAGCAGTTGCCAGCCTGGTCCAAACCTCACTGATTTTAGTAGGAAATTTTCTGTTACCTTCAGTGGGTTTGGATCCAGACCTTATTTTTATTCCACCCCAAGATGTTTCTGGAAGGTCTGAACAGCTCCCTTCATGATCTGAAGACAGTGTCTCAAGAAAAAATCTATTTGGCCCCAATAGATTTTCTTCTTAAAGTTTTTGAAATGTTCCTAGTCTTCTGAAATATATTTTGTCTTCAGATTGCACTCATCTCCTTGATATCTGGCACCTACAAACAGTTACAGCCAAGGCTTCAAACAACTGTGAATGGTCCATGAGAGCATGTAGCTTGGGATTTTCCTTCCCAGGCTGAAACACGAAGGGGCTAGTGAAAAAGATTTCAGAGTGAATTTCCAACTGAGGACAGCATTCCTCTCAGAGGATGTTCCTCCCATCTATTTTTCGTGTCTCTGGCCATCCAAGTATACTGCTGCCTTGTTGCCTTTCTATGCTGCCCATGAATGTGCAGTCCCTAACTGAACCTCAGACATGGTACTCTCAGAGCAGAATCTCCAACTCTAACAGGTGAAAAGAGAAAAGGCCCTGGGCAGAAATACAGTGGCAGAATTCGAAAGAAATCAGTCCTTGTCCACTACAGTTCCTTCCTAAATTTCCTTACTAAGCATCCTAGTGAGATGAGTCTCCATTTCTGATCTGATGATAGAAACAGATGATCTTTTAATAGTTCCAGTGGTGGGAATGCTGTTCCCTTGCCTTCCGATGAGGAGTTTAGAAACCGACAGATAATTAGCAGGAGCAGCTGTTCATATGAATAGGCCTATGTCCAGGTTTCTCCTCTTCAGCTGTGGAAACAGGGAAAAATGATATATCAGCGCAAGGGCAACTTAATTTCATGTTCTTTTTTCTGTCCACCATCATTTACAGTAGTCCCGACAATACTGCTGCGTTGGCCTCACCATTTAAAGCCAAAACCTGCAAAACATGAGACCTTTGACATTTGTGTCAATGGACACAAAATTTGTCCTTATGTTGTAGTATATGCTTCTGGTCTATTAATCTATATATGCTTTATATGCACCTAAATGCCTTTTGATCTATTACTTGAAAGCTAGAATCGTAAAATTTTACTTTGTAATGGTGTTTTAGTCCAGAAAGTGCAACTAAACTGTTTAAAACAGTCTGTTGCATAGACGGTTCCAAAAAGATGAAAGCAAATCTTTAAGAGTCTTTGGGGGGGATTTTCTGCTTTGGTGCCTTCTATGTCAACATTTTGTGAGGTGGGTGGGAATGGAAAGAAATACACTAGAGGTTTCAGTGTAAATTAAGATGTGCTTTCCAAATCATTAAGGGGAATTGTTAATATTCACAGACACTTCCAGGGGTCATTTCAGCCTACCTAGGATCTGAATTGCCATCTGGCTATGCCAATCTCTGTTCATTCATTATATAGTGAACTTAGGGACTAGGCTCCTAATACTAGGGTGCTCTTTCCATTTCTACATTAATATTCTACTCAGATGTAGAAGATTGTACTTCCATTAGACTCATCTAATTTGGAGGGTGGTTTTTTTTTAACGTGTACTGTTGCCTTGTCAAAATGAGTTCTGCTGGTGATGTAGTAATTCAGATTTTAATGTTATGCATCAATAATTGCTGCAGGCCCCAGGGAGAGTCAGGACCCTACAGGGTTTAGTGGCTTACAAATGTGCAGAGATGTCCTTTGCCTTTGGGAGCTTTCCAGTCTAGGGAAGGAGCAGAGAGGATTGGCAGAGAAGTGGGGTAAAGGAAGGCTTGTTCACAAGTAGCTAGCAGTACAGCTGTGAAGAGAACCGGTGATTCAGTCTCATGTCTTTGACTGCTGGTCTCTGATTCACTCCAGCTGAGGTGTCAAGTTAGGAGCTAATCTCCTTCAGTTCACTCTGCAGTCAATGAAATCTCTTGAAGCATTTCTGAAGGACAGGTTACTTAAGAGACTGAAGTTAATGAGATAAATTGAACAGTTGGTGCCCCTTTAAGTTGCTGTCAGTTATGCCCATTGAAATCTCCAACATGTATTTGATGTGCCCACATGACAAATCCTAAGCAACAGTGATGACGACTTTAGTTTCTCCAACACCAGTTAGCAAATACAATACAAACCTGTTAGTAGTATGGGTTGTATTTTGGGTTAAACATGCTGTTTTTCTAGCTGTGTGAAGTGCTCCATGCAGAGCCCCATCAATAGCTTTGGAAACCTTACTCGATGCTGCTAATTGGATCCTCTGCATTTTCTAAATTGAGGGAGAAATGCTGGAGCCAAGGAAGAGGCTGGCACACCTCTTTTCCCTATTCACCCTGCAGCACTTCTGCAGCTGCACAGTATTGTTTTTCCAAATAATTTCCAGGAACACAGACAAATGAGATTATGTGAGCACTACAGTGGCCTCTCTGAAGAGACAGTGGGATTAAATGTGTTGATTAGAAATTTGCTGCTCACCTCTGATAGCAGTTGCATGGACCAAAAAACGAAGGGTGTAAGTGAAAAAAGCTAACTTTTAAGAACTGTAAATACATTTCTGTCAATTTCTTACAAGAGTATAACATAACTAACAAGCAATGAGTTAATATGTTGTCTAGAGAAGTTATTTAGTGTGTAAGGAACAACTGTATTAATTTACATGTTCTGTGTTTATCCTGTGCCTGGACATTGTGGTAGCCACTGCCTACTGTGCTGCTGGCTACTGATGCTTAGGTACATCAGCCATCCTAGCCCTGAGCAATTTTTGACCTTCCTCTCTTCTACCCCACCTAGCAATACAGTCATTCTGGTGAAGTGTAAAGTAGTTTAATTTTCCCCTAGAGAAGAATATCTTTTTTACACTAACGTTGCATATTTAGGGTTTCACACTGCCCAGTGCAGGAACATGGCTTAGGTGTGACAGAGAAATGAGATGAACAACTAAAGGTCCCTGCAGCATCTGCAAAACACAAGAATTAGACACCCAACACAGAAGGGCTACTCTCTTTGCCGCATGTAAGAGATGGTGGAGCAAGAAGACTGGCTGGTGTGTTTAAAGTTGTACCTTTGGTCTTCTGATGCACAATATTTTGTGTGTTTTCCAGAATTCACAAAATCTAGAAACAGATACATATTTTCAAAGGCCTCTCAGAAAACATTGAAAATATTTGTATTGCTTAGTTGTTGTTGTGATCTGTTGTGCTTGTGGCTCTGTAAATATTCAGTAAGAGATAATGTCAGCTCTGAAGATTTTTCTTTTTTTCTTTTTTTCTTTCCTTTTTTTTTTCTTTTTTTGTTTTTTTTATATATAGACAAAATCCACAGCAGCATGGGAAGGAAAACATTTTATACATAACATGCAATTCTGGCATTGTCTCACTGTTTTTCCTTTCTTTTTATCTTGTCCTGGTTTTGTATCTTGGACTCCTGTCCTGTAAACTGTTCAGGGATTATGAGTGTGTTTGCATAGTGGGATTCCAGATGATGCAGAGGTCTGGACAAGCTAAGACATGATGAACATTACATTTCCTCATGCTATCTACAGAAGACTTGTGATAAATCCAAGATTTTGGATTTTCCTTATTTCCTTATTTTCCCATGTTTCCATTTAAGGGCAGACTTGAGTATTTTTGTCAAATATTAAGCTTAACAACAAATGGGGGGGGGGGGCCTTAACTAATTTAGGTCAAATTTAATGGTTATTTTGGATAATAAGAAGATGTTAAATGTGATAAAAGGCTGCATTTTGAAGGTGACAAAATTATTACCTTCTCTCTTTTTAAAAAGTTAAGTTTATAATTTTCTTTTCAGAAAGGCGCTTTTTCATTTTTTTAAAAAAAGGTTAAAATTACAACATAACCTGAAAATAAGTCAATATTTTCCTGGCTGAATCAAAATATGTAATTTTGTTTCAACAGAAGGGTCTAAAATAATCTTTTTTCTTTTTCTTTTTTATTGTCAACTGCTCTCCTTCCTACACTACCTGGGGATCTCAGCCTAGCACTAGGGTGTCCATCTTGCAGAATATCATACTTCTGTGGCGCTAGGTGGCCTCTGTCTTAACAGTAACTTTGCTATTCAACTACGTGTGAATAAGAGAGTCTGCTCTGGATCAGCAGCTCAGACTATGAGCTTTTGAACAAGACCAGACTAAGCTTGGTCCCTTGGGCCACTGAATAATTGAGCAAACAGCAGATGTCCCAAAAAAGTGACAAAACACAACTTTTGAGGCAGCTGCCATTTTTGTTACACTGCACAAGAAAGCAGGGGTTTACTTGAAGATTTTTACCAACAGAAGACAGGTACAGATAATTCTTATTTCTCCGTGTGCTGTATTAGAATCAGTGTCTTTTTGTTTCCAGTTTGGTGCTAAACACCTATAGGCTGAATCCTTCCCTAATGTGTCCCCACTGAAACTGGGAATTAGGCTGCCTTCCACAAGCTAAACCATGTTTGGCATGGTAGGTCTGTACATAGTACTTTGAACTCACTGTGTATGGCCAGAGGCAATTCGGCCTTGAAAGGAGCTATATTTCCATCTTAGGCATACAGAAATTTTTTCATCCCAGGCAAGAGTCAGACCTCCTTGCTTTAATGACGCCTAGACCTTTCCTGTTGCATTCCTAGTGTTTCACAATCAAGGGCAGGAATAGCTATGGTTACCTATAATACTGCCAGTGGTTACAACCAGGGCTCAAGAGTTTCAAAGGTATTTAGAAAGCATGCCAGACCTAGAATATCAGTGTGTACAATAATGTAAGAGGTAGACAAATACACAAAAGAGGGTACAGGAGACAGAAGACTTCAGTGTCAGGATTCAGGAGCTGGCAATACAGACAATTTAACCAAACGATCAGTATAACCATTTTTGTTTGTTTGTTTGTTTGAACGTGTCATCCATTTTATTGCCCATGGTTTTAATCCATTTGTTTTCTCTATTGTTTATTTTTTTAATCAAGTTAATAAAATGAGAGCAAATACTATTAGTAGCAAGAAGGTACATCTTTGAAGTCACCAGAGTACTTTTTGATTCTTTCTTAAGCCTGGATTTCTGAGAACACAAGTTTTAAACCTCTGTATTGTAGCTCTATTTTCTACTCTTGCCTTTTTTCAGACTTTTGAATTGAATGGCCAAGCTGTGCACAGTCCCTCTCTCATTCTTCTTTTTTTCTTTTTTTTTTTTTTCCCTTTTTTGCCTAGAATAAGCTCTCTCAGAGGTATTTGTTTTCTACATATTTAATGAAAATAGGTCTGTGGATAAAGGAGGAAAAGCCTAATTCCCACAGAGTGAAAAGCCTCAGTTGTGATTAAGCATAATATTTTAACACCAGAGAATCCAAACTGGAAGGAAAACTGGGAAAATTAATGTTCATTAGTTCCACCATTTCATCATTTGTGCACCTACTTGCAGATTTCCTAGCAAGCTGCTCCTTCAGAGAGGTAATATCATTAAAATAAATAATACATTTTTAAAAGAGTGCCAAGGAGAGAGATAAGTAAAAGAACTGTATACTGATTATAGACAGGATCTCCCACTTTTCACCTGGACGTCCGGTTTGGCTTAGCAATATCACATTAAATCCGGGCTTTATGCAAGCATTTCTTCCAGGGCTAGTCACTGCACCTTTCCATGAGATGGAAAGCAGAGACGAGCAATTTACTGGTAAAGAAAAATACTACTAGAGGTTTATATGAAATATCTTCTTCCTTTTTAAACAAACAAGGACTCTGTCACCGACTTGAGAATGGTTGCAAGAGTGTTTCCTGCAGAAGAGCAGGAAACTGCCTCCTCTGCAGTGGAGCATGGCAGCTCTGAGACCAGCACCCAGTAATTCTGCACAGAGGTGTAGGACAGGGGCCCAGGAGCCCATTCAAAGCTGTGGGTGAGGGAACTTGAGGAGACA
The DNA here is from genome assembly GCA_013398295.1 of Chionis minor. Classification (NCBI taxonomy): domain Eukaryota; kingdom Metazoa; phylum Chordata; class Aves; order Charadriiformes; family Chionidae; genus Chionis; species Chionis minor. Next base: position 109,819 of record VZSF01009307.1, on the reverse strand, counting down.
CGGTGCACCTACCCATAAAGGGGACAAACTTGTATATATAACATGAACAGAGTTCAGGTCCCATTTACGCAGCGTGCCTTTCACAAGCAATCCCCACCCAAACAAAAAATAAGCTTCTCTGTAGGAGTTGCTTGGCCCTTGTGCATCCCAAAACTTCAAAGAGAGCAGAGCCAACCTGAGTACAAGATACCCTTTATTGCTGCTGCAGCAGGGCTGCCCAGATACAACTGCCTTCAACAGAGCCATCTATCCAGCCCTTACTGGTAAATTGCAGCGTGGATCACCTGTTTTTTTCAGGCTAATGATGATGTAAGGGAGTGCAATCCATGGGTTGCCTCTGCAGCAGCTCCAGGCAAGCACAGCCTCTGTTATTCAAACAAGAGGGAGGAGGGAATTTTCCAAAGCGCAGATAGTTTTTGCCCATCACAAGTGATCTGTCTCCTCCTGTGGCTTTATATGTAATACCAGAGCCAGGTACTGCTGCCACTGAGGCTTGGTAAACCTGGTGTAGCACAGTTGAGCTTTCATTTAGTTGTGACTCTCACCAGCATAGCAAAAGGTAGGAAACAGTCTCACATTAGACTGGTGGCTCTTCATCCCTCTGTTCTCTGCCCAAGCAATGTAACATCAGCCTGTTGGTGCAGGATTTTGTGACTGGATGACAGAGAGGGTACACCGCAAATATGAGCCCCTCTTGTGCTCCTGCTGAAGCAGATGGGAGTTTTGCCTTTAATTTCATGAAGAGCAGAATCAGGGCCCTGGCTGACAGAAAAGCAGCCATTTCAACAAAAAGGACTAAAATGTAAGGAGGGATTTCTTTTTACCAGTGTTCTTAGAACTTGGAGGAAAATATTAGTCTGAATTATGGAACTGAAAGTCACCTTTTCAAAGAGTTCTTTAAATAAATTTGTGTTTTCCTTTCAAAAGATCATTGCTGAAAGCTAAGAAATCCCCAATAAACATTAAAATTTATTTACTAAGTTATAGGTGTTAATGTGAAGCATAAAATGAATATTTAATGTATGAGAGACCTTCTCAATATATGTGCAATTGATTCTTTTTTTATTATTCTTGTCATACTGATCATTGCTCATTTTACATTGAAATGTGTTTCTGATGAGTAGTTCTAAACAGACACTCTTCCTGCGATTAGAATCATTGGACATCTAATTACGGGCAATCAAAGATTTTGATCTTAAATACTTTTTGATAATTAATTTGATGTTTTATTGAGGGTTATTGGCAATGTGATAGATGCATGAGACAAATTCTGCATTGCACGACACCAGGGAAAACTTGGACTACATGACTTAATACAAAGAATATTTACCATTCAGAAGAAAACAGCTATCTTTAGAGTAAAAGTCTAACTAAAGGTTCTTCTGTAATGTGCAATTTAGGATTGAGTTGCCATCTAATCTATACAAGTGGATTACACCACCTTCCTTACTGCTGCATTCAAATATTGAACCTAGTTTGAAATATTGATTCAGCTGCCTTCAGTCACTGAAAATATGACAGTTTATACCAGCTATCTGGTTAGTAATATCTCCATAAAGCGATACATTTAAAAAATACACACTTAAAAATAGTACTTTAATTTTTGCTTGCTGCTTAAAAAGACCATCCTAGTTGTCATTAAATGAAAATAAAGTGCTCTAGCTCTGAAGGACAATGTTTATAATTTCTTCCACTGCAGTTGATTGGGTCAGATGTAGAGTCCTTACACAGCTGATACCCTTGTTACAGCAAGCATTGTGGACATTGTCATTTTGGTTTTTTTTTGATTTTTAAATAATTTTACTCAAGGAAGCTTTGCGTAATTGGACCTATATCCCAGCACTGTGATAGTTCAGATCTGGGCTCTCACATTCAAGCTCTGATCTGTTTAAAAGTTCCTGTGTGTCAAAGCAGAGGAGAGATATAGAACTGTTAGGAATTATTCATATAGCGACAATGAGATTTCAAGGCGAAAAAAAATCCTATCTTAATTTTTGCACTGCGAGGTTGAGGCCAAGCTGGCATCACGTCTTTCTTCAAGCTTCACTCCATCCTGCCCCACAAAATATAACCTAGAGGATATTCCATCACTGAAGGGAAAATCTCCTGGGGGTGACACTATGCTAATACCAAATAAATAACAAAATCAAACTTGTTAGTGGGTAGGTCACTCAGACAACCCTTTTAAGACGACTTTTTGATGTTGGGGGAAAAGAATATGAATCAACAGGCAGGAGAGAGACCTTGCTGCTGTTGAGTGACTCATCCTGGGAATGAATTGTCTTCATTAGCATAGTGTCACCCATTTATTTTCCTATGTGGAGGGAAAGGGCTCCAGTTTCCTCTCTTCTTCACATGACCTTCTTCAAAGTTATTGTAGAAAACCTTTTGGAGATCCAGCACCAGCTCTTTTATTTGGGTGTTTGCATTTTTTTTTTCCTTTTTTTTTTAGGGTGACAATATTTATTTGAAAGCAAAAGCTTTTTAGCATGCTTACTCTATCATATTTAGCTTCCTATATGAGGGCTACATTAAGATATTCTAATCAGGTTCCCAGAACACACCCATCACTGCTGAATCCAAGTGACTTTTATTTATTGTTTTTTCCCTTCTCTCTTGTGCCCTCCTTCATAAGAAGGACGTAGGAGGTACCTGGGAAATGAAACTACTCACTCAGCAAGAAATCCATTTGTATCGTACAGGAAGGGCAACACAGGTTTTCTTACTTTCTTGCAGAATGTGAGGGCAAACCTTCTCGGTGGCTTCCCCCATCTTCTCTTGTGTTTCTAGCCTGGGAAGAAATTGCCTTTTCTAACTTAGTTCAGGTGTTCTCTCTCACATCTGTTTCTAGGAGGTTACTTCCTAGAGAGAGAGAAGAGGGAGATGGAGGAAGGCAAGGGAGAGATGATAGAAGATTAGGATGTAGCCTTGGACAGAAGCTGGTGAGGTTATCCAGTACATTTTTCTTATGCCAATGAGGGATTAGCTGTTCTTTTCTGACTAAAGAATTTGAACAGGAGGTTTTGCTGAATTTTTTTGAGCTGAATTCCTGGCCTGATTATTATCTAATCCTGACACTTGAGGTTAAAATTTATGGTTCTGAAGCTGAGAAATACATATGTGAGGAATGAAGCTTTTAGCTGTATTGATCAAACTACCAGTTTTATATGAGAATTAGTTGGTATTTAATCTATCTAGAAGCATATATCAAAATTACAACCTAAGGTTTGTAATACTTACAAAAAAAATGGGAGGGGAGGCTTGGAGAGAAATAAATCAATGGGATAAACTGTAATTAGCTTTTTTTCTGATAGATTACAGTTCCTCTCCTGAATGAGAACTCAGTACAGTCACTATATATATTTAAATTGCATTAACTGTCCTATAAGCTGTAAAATATCTGGAGAATGGAGACGTTTAATATAATAAAGTAAATAGCAAGTAACAATATATAACTAGAAGCCAGTGTTGAATTTTTATGGGTCACATTGTTTATACGCTTATAACAGTGGCACTTGGTTAGAGCACGCACTAAGGAATACCTAACTAGCAGTCAAGGGAAGTATGGAAGATTTGCTTGAGTCCTTTTATAAGCTCTGTGTATTAAGCATGCACTAATACGGAAGCCTGCTCATGGAATTGCAGGTAAAAAAAAAAAAGTAAAAAAAAAGCTTTTTTCACAATATAAATATATTGTATTTGTGTTTGGTTTAATAGCTTTCATTAAAATTATATAGATTTGAGAGAACCACAAAAAAATTGAACATCACAGTAACTCTGAATTTTAAATTTTTGTGACTATTTTCTTGAATATTGTGCAGAACATGCAAATTCTCACAGCTGAATTTTGTTGTAACAGAATCTGCATTTTATGGGCAAAAGAAGTTGTGGCCACAGAGACGACAAACATACAGCTGGAGAATCAGGTTTTAAAGAAACATTTTGACATTAATCGAGCTGACATCTTTAGGATTCTTTCATACACCTTTTCCACTACTAACATTTTCAAGGCTGTGCTGGAAACAGTTCAGGCTAGTTCAGTAAAACTGGTCGATAGCAATAACCTGCAGAATATGCTGCACCACACTTGGTAGCTTTATGACTGGTGGTTGACTTACCAGGTTGTCCCCTCCTCTTCGTTGCCTTGTTTATTTGGCTTTGAATCCTGAAATCCTTGTTCCCTGGTTCAGAGTGACTGTGTTAGAGTACTTATATGTGACTTGGTCTCACACCTGGCTCTATCTGAGGTGTATTTAGTAGTACCTCCTTAAGTCCTGGTACAGTCATAAAACCTTCAAAGAATATTGCAGTTAGCTCATCACCTTCTAATGAATGTCTTATCCTGCCCCTGAAGCAAAGAAAGCACACATACTGCTCTGAAATACACCTTAGCTTTGCTCTGTTTCTAGTCATCAAACATTAACACCAAATGTTTGCAATTGGACTGCCTATTGTAGTAACTCAGGAATTCTTTGAGTATAGAGCAGAAAATTGCTCTGAGATGATGGTAGACATTATCCTCCATAGCAGAGATCTTATTTTCAGTGACGTGCAAAATTAATTCTGTTTTACAGCTGCTATACAGAAAAAAAATAATGCTGGGTTTCAGTAGAGCTCTGAGCATTTGGCTTTGGTCTACACCATGTTAAGTTTTCTCTTCCTCCATTGTTGTTGCCTTCTCTTTTAAGCAAGTATGTAACAGAATTCTTTAGTTAATTTAGGGTTCTGTCTGCTTACATGTTTGTTATGAGTCTCAATCAAACCGTCAAGTCTGCTTCAAATGTAGAGAAAGCCTGGAACCATTTAGGATGTAATGAAAACACACAGCTTTGTGACCACAAAGGAGGAGGGAAGGGTTAGATGGCAGACTAGAATAGGCAGAGGGAAGTTTACATCTTTGTGCTTTCCTTGCAGTCCAATGTGCAGAATTTTAATTCCACAAAGACTTGTGTGAAATCTGTTGAATTTCCTGGCTACATTAGACATCCTACATTACTTTAGAAATTAATTAGCTTCTCTATGCCTCAGTTCCCCTTCCTTCTTACTTGGTTTTAGGCAGCATATTGCTGATAGTAAGATACTCACCATTAGTGTCGTGGTGATAGAAAGAAGAGTTGAACAGAGGATCTGAGAGTGATGACTTACCCCAGGGCCATATGCCAAGCCCTGGCCATTGAAGGAAAGGAATACAAGTTCTGTGAATGTTGGTGGCTTCCTAGTGAACCTTTCTGCTTGCTGATTGGCAAGAGAAAGGGGCCCTATCGGTTTACGTGTTTCTAAAATTTGCTTCAGGATTGGCTAGCTTGTGTTTATATACTCACCATCACAAATGAATTAATTTAAAATAAATCTTATTATTTTTATCACTTGAGTCTTGACCCAGCAGTGGGCAAAGGTGTCAATTAAAACATTGGATGAAAAGTACTGGACCACAATTTCTGATCTGAAAACTGACCTTGGTCTTGGAGGATAATCCTGTTTGGTGCTGACTGTATTCATCTCCCCACCAACTTCACCAGAATCTGAGCAAGCTGTGTACCTTGAAGGATCAGACTCTGTCAATTTGTATTTCAGCTTTTGGCAATGAATTAATTAAATGAGGATAACGCTTACTTTCCCCTTGAGGATATTGTGAGACTTGATGTAGAGAGATATTTTGAGCCCTTCTCATGAAAGACACTACACAGAGTAAATGCCAAGCGTTATACATTTCTTGTGCATCAAAAGGTCATGTACTGAAGACCAGGCTAAACTCCCATTGATTTTGATGGCAAGACAGGGAGGAGCCCAGAAAAACAATCCCAAGGGCATGGACTGATCCTTCTGGTCTAGTTGACGTTGGGCTCATATAAGCTTTGATACTTTATAGAATTAAATGATTCATTTCTTCCTAAATTTCATCATCATTAATTTAGCCTGTCTTGAAGAGAAGGTCAGTTGGATGGGGAGGAGGGTGAGGAAACCACATGGAACAGGCAAGGAGGAATTAATTAGGTATGCTGCTGGCAGTGCGCTGCTACCCTCTGTGGAAACCACAATGCTTAGGGCTATGGAACGATTGGGCAATGAAAAATAAAATAAAATAAAAGGCTTTAGATTTACGATTCCCGCTCTTATGTGTTCTTGCCATCGTTCATATGGATTAGTACTTAAGTTCAAACATTCCCTGTGGAAAATAGGGCTCGCTGACTTAGAACAAACAGCATTAGAAATACAGGTTAGGCAAACCCAGAAATATTTGGGTTCAACCTAAGTTTCAGCTGGAGCTGGGCTGAAGGGCTGTGTTTCATTTTTGACTCTGATGCAGCAATATTTGTACGATAAACAGAAACTGCATTATCTATATCAGCCAGTGTTTTAAAATGTTGTACTGAGGGAGAAATCTAAACTAATCATAAGACTTTGAATGATTTTATAATCCCTCTTCCTTGCCTGTTTTTGTTTCTAGTTTATTCCAGGATATTTCTTGGGACCCTTTTGGTGCTGATCATCTCCAGGTTATTTCATGATCACCCACTGGCTAGTGCTAATGTTGAGAAGTCCAGGTCTACCAGAGTGACAAATTTCTTCTTGAGCATCCATCTGAACTAGATGATAAAAACTGTCTTGGTATCCAACACTGAGGCAGTGCACAGACCTCAAGAATCCCCCATCCCCATGCAAATTAGACTTTATATAAACACAGTGACAGTGTGAAAGTGACAGTAGAAATTGCAGAAGGTACATTAGTAAGATGAAAGAAAAGACAATCATTAAATATAAGCGCAGAGTTAAGGACTAAAAAAATAAGGATGACAGAGAAACAGACTGTTGGTCTCTGTATCATAGAAGTCAGGCAGATGTGCTTCTCTGGAGTCGGTTAACTTCCGTGCTTGGACAGTTTACAGCTATCACTGGGAACAGTAAATTTCAATATATAGGAAAAAAGCTGCAGAAAGCTATCGTGATGTGGAACTGGCCAGAAAAGATGTTAAACATCAGGGTATTGTTTAGGGTTGTTGTGTTGTCTCAGTCTGTAGAGGTTGTGAAGATACTAGGCAACCATCCATGATCAATCGGATGTTAATCTTTCCTTTTGGATCAGCTGATCTTTTGGGATTCCTCACAGCTCTGTTTAGTGGTTTTAGAAACAGCAACACTGATTTGAGACTTGAACTTTGAAGAAAAGAAGAGGGAGAAGGAAATTTCTGTACTTAGTAAGAGCATTATGATTTTTGATCTGGGCTGGAACCAAAGTCCAGACTTAAAATCCCGTAAGAGCTGAAAACTTGACTCTTAGCCTAGGTGTAAAGTTCAAATTTTCTCATCTGAGGCAAAGACTGTCTCCAGGGCTGTTTGATTTTGTTTTGTTTGATCCTGAGCACGCCTTCCACATTTTTGATAAATCCAGAAGGCAGAAAAACAGATTAAATGAAAATGAGTCCCATGTTCCAGAAAACCAAAGGGCTAGATGGGATCATAAATTGTAAAACTGCCCTCTAGTTGCCCCACTACTTAAGTGGCTCCTCCTTCCCACTTCTTACTCTGCCTTGCACCCATTCTGACCATGAACTTCAGGCCAGTCCCAGCCTGTGTTGATAACAAATCAGCAGGAGCCAATTTCTTTTTCTCCACATCAGGCGAAGCATTCACTGGTGTCATTAAACAAGGAGCTTCTTTCTACAGCTTTGCTCCTCTGGAAAGAGCCTTCTGATTTCTGCTTTGGGGAATGCATTAATGATGCCAATAGCAAACTCACTTGAAGGTTGTTTCTTGCAGCATATCAGGATTTTACTCTATCAAAGGGTTTCTGGCAGTCTCTTAGGGCCCAGGCAGCATTGCTGCTTTAATTCCTGGGCCTGGTTTTCATCTAGTTTTATACTACTTCTACCCTGTTATGACTTCACTGACCTGCAGAGTCTTTCCTCTGCTTCATACTAGTGCAGCAGATTTTAGTTAACTCAGAGATCCAGAATTCACTCTTTCTCATCCTTCCTCTCTGTTTCAGTCATAATGGCCAGATCCTGATCTTAGTTTGTCAACATCAGCCTGAAATAATTCTGTTCATGTACACCTGTTGAATATATTTGTCTAGAAGCCACCTTGGAGCCAGTCTGTGTGGAGGCGCTCAAGCGTCACCATTGAGCAGGTCTGGTTGGGAAGGGTCCTGCATAAATTTTCAGTTCGGTTCTGTTCTCCATTTCACCACCTCAGCTGCAAAACCTTTCCTCCAGAGTCCTGGTTTAAAAGCCTCTACTACAAAAGAAGGGTAAAAGGGTGACTTGTGCATATGTGCAAAAGCACCAGATTTTGGATTAGAATCTTGATAACAGGGACAGCACTTTAAATCAATTCCTCTTTCGTACAAGACTTCTAATCCTTCTCTTACCTGACACAGCATATCGAAAAATTTTCTTCTAGCACATGCTATTTGATGTGGAACACTATCCCAAGCACTTAGTTGCTCAGATGGTGAGTTAGAAGTTGTGAGACCTGGCACCTAATCCCACCTCCGAAGTGCTAGCACACAAATTAGGTTATGGGAATCCTGTGCCTCAGTTTCCCTGGTTATAAAATGGGAATAGTTACCATTGTCCTATGAAAAATACATTGAGGATTAGGCAAACTACATAAAACAAAAAACCTGAAACCCAAATGCTGTTTATAAGAGATTATTCTGTGTATTGCTTCAAACTCACAGAAGCTTATTCAAAGTAGTAGGTGTATTTGTGTGTGTGTGTGTTAAGAAGGGAAGTAGTAAGAGCATTTATGAAAAAGATGAGTAGGCTTAAGGTGACTTTACCTGAAAGGCTGTCGAAAGTATAAGGGGTGGCTTGAATTGAATGACAGAACTGTGAGTATGTTTATTTGTAGAAGTAAATGTAAAACATCTGTTGGACCCGTGTATTTAATCCTCTTGGGAGAAGCTTTGAAGCTATATCCCTCTGTGTCTACATATTTCCTTTTTCCAGGTTGGTGACTAAAGATGAAAAGAAATCAAAATACGCCTAAAACAATCTCACATGCCGATCAGACTGTGGTGTTTCGGGCTTGCACAGATTGGAAGACTTATTTATGGTTTATGTTGTCACCAGTGATCTCCAATAAAAACCCTGGCCTTTTATCGTACATTTGGTTCTTGTTATATCCTAGGTAATTAGACAGCAGGTCTAGGTATTGAACACACTTTCCTTCACTAGCTATCTAAAATTAAAGGTAATCATAAAGACATTACAGAACACATCGAGATTTCTTTTATTACGACATTAATGTGACATTATGCATCGCACCCCATTTGATTAGCATATGGTGCCTTAGAGCAAATCAGTTAACACTGATGCATCTATTAAAGTGTCCAAGCAATATTCTGCATCTCTTAAGTGATGCACAATAAATATTCTGCTGTGCGGCTGCCCTCATTCAGCCTCCTTTAGTCTGACACAGCTGTAAATCTCTTGTGATGAGCTGGGTGCGCTGCTGATGCAACACTGTGATGCCATCCCAAGGGTTGGAGGTCCCTTGCCAGAAAGGGGACAGAAACCTGGGGCCGCATTGAAAACCTGTGTTGCCCAGCTAAGCTCTACTGGTTTTCAGAGCAAAGTTCTTTTAAACTGTGCTATGGAGTGATGGAGTTACGGAGTTAGAGAGTGATGAAGGCTTTAGTCCCCCAAGACACTGCTGTTAAATTGCCTATCTGCTGCATCCCAGTAACCATATAAATGTATTCCTCTCATGAAGTTAGCTAAGCAGCTTGGTGCCTTCCCCTACTACTGGACCAGTGAACCCGTTCCTCATATCTTTTGTTAGGGAAAGATGGCAGACTTAGAAGTGTACATATTGTCCTGACCCTTGTTGCAGGCCATAAAGGCTGGAATAAATATATTCATTTTATGGTTTGATAAACTTCTGTTTTGTTTTGTGTCTCAGTGGTCAGGTTTCCATCTGAGATTTGGACTCACTTTTACTCCTGCTATTGGAGTAGAATTATTATTACCTAATTCTGACCATTTACATTTTTAATTATGCCTTTATTTAGAATTCATTTCTGTTTTGTAATTCAGAACTTCTGTTGTTAATTTTGTGCAACATTGGACACATATTGAGGAAGAACTATATAAAATTCAATTTTACTTTAAAAATGTACATTATTGTGGCGATAAAAGAAACAAAACCCCTAGTCTTTGTTTGTAGAGTTCAATGCACTTAAAGGTATTTAAGAATCAGAATAAAGGCTGGGTTTTTTTCAGAAATTCAACCACGGTTCTCAGCAAATTGTAGTGGATTGTGTCCACATAAATTTACTGTGAGATTAAAACCAAAAAAAAAAAATAAAATTTCCAGGATGAGAAAACTGCATCACAGGATAAGTTATATGACATAACAGAATAACAGTAATAGCCCGGACATTAAATACATAGTTTTGTTTGCCCTAGATAAGGTCCCTATACATCTCTTTTTAGAGATTGTCTCTTACTGAGCAACTCCTATTGTTCACATGGGTATTCTGCTTTCAGGACTTCTACATCTTGTCACTTACTCTAGGTAGTAAAGTAGGAGCCAAATGCTTAAAATGTTTGCTCTCTTACTGTACCGCTCAGGCACTTTGGGAACCTAAAGGACAATTTATAAGTGTGGCACATCCTATTTCTTTAAAAGAATAAATAAAAATCTCTTGTGCTCCTGAACTTCTCCAAATTTCACACTGCACTTTCTTTACTTGATAATTCTTACACTGTGAAAAGTCAGGGGAAGGTTGCCTGAGGTCAACTGAATTGGACAGGAGTAAGCGAAACTATTCATTGGCTAGTCTATGGAGAGAGATCATCGCAATAAGAGAGTGTGTTAGTCGTGTGTGACCACAGGGCTATTTTATTCTGAGCTGACAACTGCCTATCTTCCTTAAAATCAGCCTGTATAGATTGTTTTTTGGGTTTTTTTCTTAAAGTAATAGCAGCCCTTCCCGTAGTGTTAACATAGATTTTTTTTTTTATTTTTTTTTAATGAAATCCCTATTCTTAAGCAAGAAGGATTGTCTGTGAAAAGTCAAGTAAACTATGAACACTGCAAATACTGGAAATACCTGTGAGTGAGGAGGCCACAGCCAGATGGGGAAGAAAAAGGAAGGTGAGAGTGGAGAACAGAGGAAGAAAAAGTAGGTACTTCAGTTTGATGAGAAAGATCTGAGTTTCCCTTGATGTCCCTGCAGTTCTGCCTTCCACTGGTGTCTTTCATCTGCGAAGCTCTAAGTTGAACCTCGCGTGCACTGCTTGAATTGCGGGCATGTACCAAAGTGTTTAGAGCAGGGACAGTCTCGGTATGTGGCACATGCTGTACATGTATTTTTCTTAAACCCAGTCTAAAACACACGTATTCAGACACACATACAGGCAGCACATTCTCAGGCTTATCAAACTCCTTGTTGTTTTTCAACACAAATCTTGAAGAAAGATGGAGAAAAGAAAGTATCTTTTTTATAGAAAGCTGTAAGCTACAACATATTTATTCAAGAGACAAGAGCTGTTCCCAAGAGCTATTCCAGTTGCTTTTAGAGCTCTCCCTATCTTTTTATTTCTGTGGAAACATTTTAATATTTGTCCCCTTCTTTTTACTTTTAAATCTAATGTAAGTGTAGACTGTAGACAGTTTGAACTCTCTGCTTACATCTTCCCTGATTGAAAGGGTTGCAGGAAGATAGAATAAAATTTAGAGGCATGGGTCATGGTTTTGATAAACACACTTCAAGAATTGCTGCTACAGAGATGCTATCTCCTACAGCTGAGCTTTTCACAGCTAACGAAATTTCACCTCAAATGTTTTCTCTTGCTTTGTCCAACATGAAATTCATCAGAACGGGGTGAGATCTTCATTTAAAAACAAGCAAAAAAAGCCAATTGTCAGAAGTCAGTACAAGGTGGGGTGAGTTATTTTCCCACCCCACACACTCTGCATTAATATCTTTAACATGAGACCAGGTGGGGCACCTCAGATGCCCACTCGTCTCCCCTCCTAGTGCTGCTACCACATCACAGCCCTTGGTAAAACTTTGTATGAATTCACTCAGGCTCTTCAAGAATTTTATTCCTCTGCACGTCGCAAAACTTCAGGTCTAAAGATGTTTGCCACCTGTTTGCACCTATTAGTTTTTTTTCATGGTGGTGTTATACATGACCAGCCCCATGAACACCAGCATCTAACCTGCTTTACTGTGTCTGTTTAAAACAGCCAGGGTCCCTTCTGATGAGGGTATTTATGTTTCTGTGTAACTACTTCAGCTACAGAGGTTTCGCTGCCATCAAGGTTGCAAAATGCGCACTAATGGTGGGGAATAATACTCTAATGGTGGGGAACAGTAGCCAAGACTTTAGCCACAGGGTGGTTTATTATACAGGATCTGAGCTTGGACCTCTGATTCTTTGTTCTGGCACTGATTTCTCTGAGACTATGAGCAATTTGTTTTACCTCTGAATCCTCCTTCCTCTGAATCCCAGTGCTTACCTGCTTTGAGGTTTAATCAAGGAAGCTGTGTGACTGCCAGATACTGAATAAAAGCAAGAGGCAATTATTAAAAGTGCGCTTTGACTTTTTAAAGGTAGGATAACAGATGCTGGGTAATAAATCTCATTAACGATGATAGGGAAATTATCTTATTTTTGAACTCGGATGGCATTTTTTTCCTAACTTTTGTTAATGTTTAATAGTTATTCTGGTTTCTCTGTTTGTTTTTCAAAAGTGCTGGAAACAATTAGATGACACAATGAGCTATTTTTTCCCCCCGGGTGTCCCACCATTTTCAGACCTGTGTTTATGTTTAGAAATTATTGAAGCATACTGTTTAGATATGTCTTTAAGCAAAGTGCTTGCCTTTCAGGTTTTAAACAGCACTGAGATTTGAAACCTGTTAAATGCATAAAGTTGCAGGGTTTTTAACACAATTTCACATTTTGCAATTTATATGAGACATTCGACCAATCTAACATATTTATCATTATGTGTGTGTGTGCGCATCTCTACTGACATACAAATTATTGACTTAATAGATTCTGATTTCTCTCTCTCACTTTAGGATGGTGAAAAAATGTCTCCTGTTTGATCTCGATGGGAAATCTGCTTCCTGTCCACTTACATCAACAGCTCTGAACATGGAGCTGCAAATCCAGTCTGAACTTGATTGCTGTCAAAAGTGTGTCTGCAGTTCTGAAGCTGCAGTGTAGCACTCAGTTCCGCATGAGGAAAATCAGATGTGCTTTAGGATTTACTTTGCTCTGCTGTTGAATGCACCTCAATTCTGCAAGTTCAAAATTATGATAGATTTAAAGTTAGGTGCTGCATTTTACTCACCTGCTCTTCTTCTTAGATGAAATCTGTCTTGCAACAAGCAAAGGCACAGAAAATAAAGATTGACTTTGGGTCATTATCTGTCTTAGGATGACAGGTAAAGCATTCACGCTGAGGTTTTCAGAAAAGCAGAGCACAAAACCCTTGCTTGAGTAGGAGGACCCAAAAGTCTCAGTGATAAATTAAACCTCTACCTCAGTTTCCCTTTCCTACACAATTTATAAGAGTTTCATAGAAATACCTTCAAGATGTGCTTGAAAGAAAGAAGACAGACCTGTAGAAAAGGGAAATATCCTTACTAAAGGTCATGAGAAATACTAATAATGAGAAATACTAAAAGTCCAGTGAAACAGGTTTGGGAGCATCTTCTTTTTTGCAAAACAGATGTTGCCATTACCTGAAGAGTGAAAACTGTGATAAATATATGTGCAGGTGGTGTACTCATGTAGTCCCGAGCTTGTTGGAGATGCTGACCCACCCAGACAGGAGCACATCTATCTATCAGGCATCTCCTCTCTGAGAAGCGTCCTGTGCTGATTCCCTGGCTCATATTGTAAAGAGAGAGAGACCAGCCTCGTGCTTAGGATTTTATGATGGAGCATAAATCAGGTCTGCCTGTACTTGACCAAGGTTGAAACCCACAGTGCTGCATGGTAATTAGATTTTTAAAAGATTTTTTTTCCCTCTGGTTTATTTATATAGCAGTAATTACCTCCAGCACACAGTCGGAGTGACTGCTTGTCTTTCATGACCATACTTTTACCCTTTCATCTGACTGTCCTGTGCTTCTGTGGCTAATATAGAGCTTCATTCATTATCCCCGAGCCCCTTCCCCTGCCAGCCCTTGCACAGTGGCACAGCAGGGAGCACAAGGTTATTCTGTGTCAGCTTAAGTGGGAGTGGATGTGAAGAGCTGAGCAGGAGACGTGTCCCTCAGCACCGAGCCAGCAAGATTGCTCCCACACCTTCCAGAGAGTCACTACATACATGGGGGGGACAGGGCTTGCCTGAGGGCTTTGAGATCCTATTTCCTCTTCTCACTGAGATTTTAATCTAGTAATTCTTCCAGTCCTGTCTCTTTCTGGGGTAAGTTACAGTTGTGCATAAATGCTCCTTAATAAAGATCTCATTTTCTGAAACAACTTACATTTCTCTTTGCCTCTCCTCTCCTCCCATCTCTTCCCACTTTCTCTTCCCATGCAATAGGATTTGAACTTGTTGCTGGGTTTGAAACTAATTTGACAGCACTTGCTTTATTGATTTAAAAGATGTTTAGTTCCTGCTAAACATCAGTTAGCTTCCTGCAGAAAAGCCAAGCCCCAGCTTGACCTTGTTGTTTCAGACAGGTAGGAAAGCAACTTTTTACATTGTCCAGCTCATGGAGCTTTGGTTGCTGCTTTATTTTTGATAGACATCAAAAACCCCAATGGTTAAATACTCAGGTACCAGAAATCAGAATTTCTTAGTTCACAACTTACGGAGATACTTCTACCATCATGTAAAGACCTGTTAAAGGAAAAGCTGTTGCCCGAGCATTCACACACCGTTAATGGTGTCACACACACACGTACTCCCAGACATGCTTCCTCCTTCTTTAGGCTTGACTCTAGGTTTCCCACAGCAGAGTCTCAGGTGCTGGATTTAATAAAATAATTAATTTAATTGGAAGGTACAGCAGAAAGAGCAGCCTGGGCTGGGTACCTCCAAAGAGAGGGACCCCAAGCAAAGAAATCCCTGGGCAACTATACCCTTGTGATCTATACACCCATTCCTCACACGCCCTTCCCGCACTGTCCACACATCTTTTAATGAAATAGTGATTTTTGATTTGGGTTCTTCTAACACCTAATTGGATACTTTTTCTGTGTCCAGGCAGACAGGCTCTCATCTTGTTGATTTGCAGTTTCAAGCAAGGGTTGGAGCCTCTGTATCTTCCAGTTTACACTCCTTGTGTACCTGTCCGTGGTGGCAGAACATGGAGAACTGAAGAATCTCAGACTTGGGAGAGACACTACCGAAACGTCAGTGTGAGAGCAAACACTTTCCTATAGTAAAAAATTAAATACAGCACTGTACCAGCTGCTACAAAAATTACTAAGATGAATAACTTTCTCACAGCTTAAAGGCTTCAGCAAATCTGGCTACCTCTGCTAAGGAAAGCCAAGCAAAAAGCACAAATCACATCATATTATACTCCTTAGTAATTTATTCTAATTAAAACTTACTTACTTATGCTAGCCAATGAGTGTCCCTCAACAGACCAACTCTTTTGGCCTTGAATTTGGGACATGGAGAGTCCAAGCTGTGCTGCATGGTCAGAACCATGCAAGATGCACTGGTCAGAGAGTGGTTAATGGCCCAGTGGAAATGAGGTCAGCTTTTGGTCCTAGAAGTTTGAGTGTTGATAGTCAGTGATAATCAGATGAAGTTATGACAGCAACAAAGACAAGCCCAAGAACTCTTCCCCATTGTCAGCCTCATGTAGACGTTGAGGAGCTGGAAGAGGGAACTGGGTGTGGTGACCAGACGTTCTGGATTAAGTCATCCTTCACATTACTCCTGTTTGTCCACAGGCAGCTTTACAAGGTGTTTGGGGGTCTTTTCATCCTATTCCTTCCTTTAGCTCTAGCAGTATTTTCTTGTGTCTGCTGTAGATACCTATCGACCTTTATTTCCTAACTTCTAAAGATCTCAGTTTTGAGGCTATATTTTCACTACATTAACTGAATTGAAACAAGAGTGTGGGAATAAGACCTCTCTGAGTGGGAAAGTGAAGCACAGAGACTGGGGGTGCAGGATTCACCTCCCTGAGCTCTAACTCCCTAAAAGCTGGGATATTAGCTAGTCTAAGTCAGTCATCTAGACTGCTCTGTTGTTCATGGTGAGAAACATTTGGAGTACAGCCCATCTTATCCACAAGTGGGGTAAATCATCTCTTGAGGTGGCTGTTTGTCTCTTCTGAAACTTCTGAAAACAGTTAGATGACTTCCTTAGAGCAGAGCCTAACTTCTAGCTGGGTGCAGTCAGGGAAAGTGATCCCCATGTGAGTCAATTTGCCTAAGGTCATATGAAGATCATCGAATTCCAAATCCCCTGTCATGGGAGGGAACACCTCCCAGTAGATCAGGTTTCTCAAAGCCCCATCCATCCTGGCTTTGAACATTTCCAGGCGTGGGGGAGCCACAGCCTCTCTGGGCACCCTGTTCCAGTTCCTCACCACTCTCATAGTGAAAAATTTTTTCCTGACATCTAATCTAAATCTACGCTCTTCCAGTTGGAAGCCATTAGTCCTTGTCCTATCACTACATGCCCTTGTAAAACGTCCCTCTCCAGCTTCCTTGTAGGCCCCTTCAGATACTGGAAAGCTGCTGTGTGGTTTCCCTGGAGTCTTTTCTTCTCCAGGCTGAACAACTGCAGCTCTCTCAGCCTGTGTTCATAGGAGAGGTGCTCTAACCCTCTGATCATCTTCATCGCCTTCTTCTGGAGGCTCCCAAAAGCTCTGGGTGTTCCCAGTTACTATTGCTTAATGTACAACAGCCTGCTGGACCAGTAGAAGCGTGGGGGTTCCAGGAGGTGTCTTTATAGTGGATGTCAGAAGGCTTCAAGTAAAACAACTGTGAAAGGGAGCATTTTCAGTACCCAGACAAGGAAAAAGGAGCATGCTCAGCCACATGAGGTGGTGGCTCTGGCTACATCAGGGCAGTACAGCCAGCCAAACAAATGCAATTCCCTTTACAGTGTGAAGAAAAATAGGTTTTAAAAGCATCCCCAGCCTCCCCAAAGCAAACAATGTGGGTGAGTCAATAAATGATGGAGTTCATAAAGTATCATTTAATTCCCCCTCTGTCTGCAGCAGTAAATTCAGATCAGACTCTCAGCAGCTCTCTGGGCTCACAGGGGTCGATTTCTTTTTGAAAACCATGGGTGACAGTCGTTTCTCTTCCCCAAGTTTTCAGGAAAGAGTTGATATGGCTGTCAGAGGCACAGTGCAGCTGATGTAAGCAGTGGTTCTGTTTCCACCTCACAACTGTAGATGTAGTTGCTAACGTTTGAATTCAACTCATTTCTAATGATTACAGTAACATTGATATGGCTTTGTCTTTTTATGGAAAATGCCACATATTTCATCATTAACAGAGTTTCCTGTCAGCATCTTGAGTGAACTATGATCTGTCTGTAGATATTACACAAGTTCTAGCTTCTGGTAGAGAAGACCAATGAGAAGCAGGGAAGATACAGATGTTTTACATCCAGGGCTAAGAGGCAGAAAAAGCACTGATACAGGGTACTGGTGTCATCTAGACCTGTGGTCTTCAAACATACTGCCCAGCTCCTGCCAAATCTTAATGTCACTTGTTTGACCCATGTATTTGGCTGCTTCAAAACCATTGCAGTGACCCACCTTTCACTTCTTGAAAGTGACCTTTCAAAGCTTGTGGCTCTTGTGACTCTGCTGGCTAAGTTACAGCACTTGAAGCTTGGGAGGAACCAGGTCTAGTTCCTTCCCTTTCCTTAGTCAAACTTTTCTCTTTCATCACCTTGTCATGGGCCTGACCACCACGCTGCGCGTGCAGTGTGGTAGAGATCAATCTGGCTCTGAGCAGGGATGTGCAACTCCTAACCATGGTATCACTGTCAGGTTATCTGAGGAGCACTCAGCACACCACAGACCTGTGCCAATACTACTTTTGGACAGTGATTTCAGGCCGCACTGGGTTTTTTTGTTTCGTTTTGTTTTGTTTTTCAAGGTGTTAAAAGTGTGTGCAATTTGAGTTCCCAGTATTAATTTTTTACCCCCTGTAAAATAGCGCTTCACATTACCATTCATCTGCAAAAAGCCATTTTTAACAACTGCAGGTCAGGAGTCTGTTTTTCCTTCCCAGCTTCAGCCCACAGGGATTTTCATGATAACATTTTGTTTCAGAGCTGCACGATCTATGCAGGAATGTGATTCAACAGCTGACCTTCCTGAACTGTGTCCTTAAAGTAGAAGGAAACCTTTTATGAAGTCGGGGTGGAGGGGAGCAGGTTTGTACGTATGTGAATGGATATATGTGTATGTGTAGGTGTCATGCATCCAAACAACATTTTGTTCTGTTTCCTCAGCCTGCTTCTGATTTTCAAGCACAATCTCGGTCTCTGACCACTTTTCTGCAGAACCAAGCTATAAACAGCAAGGGAAAGTGATCACACTTTGTCAGTTGGAGACATTGAGAGTCAGGGAGTGTGAGGAGAGGGGTGAAGTACGTCTTATTCTGCATGCGATCAGAGATTGTTTCACATTCCCACACCCCAGAGGACTCCTGCCTGTTTCAGTATCAGGGTCCAACCTGGTCCCTGCCCTGGTGAGGCTACATAGCTGTGAAGTGGCTGAGGATGGAAGGCAGGTGGCTACTAGGCGCACTGAGGTTCTACCTGAGTCATTCAACCTGGGATGTTACTCAGCCAGTTTTCTTTGTCTCTTTGCTCTCTCAGTCCAAATGTATGCTGTCCCTCTCTGTTTGGGTTTGTTGTTGTTTGTGGGGGTTTTTCTGTAGCCTCCTCCTTTCCATAGATTTTCTTCGTATGCGTTTTTTTTAAAGCTAATCTTTTTCCTGTGCATCCTCCATCTATCCTCTAGGGAGGAGTTGGACCTTTTCACCTGCAGTCACCACTTCGCCTCCTCATTTGTTGTATGAGTGTGTTTTAGGGGCTTTTTTCATTCTCATATTGTCCTGAAATGACCTACACACAAAAGCTGCTTTTCATTCCTGAAGGCTGGCATGCAGCAATGCCTGGTTGGCTCCTCTTGGGCTGGGTGGGAGGTCGGTGACTGATCACAGCTCAGCTCCTGTCTCCCTCTTTGTCTTCTACCCACACACCTCCACCACAGGGAGAGTGTGCAGAGCCACCTTCCTCTGTCCCTCTACAACTGATTGAAAACCTTCTTCTATGGATTAAGACACAGAGGTCTTAAGTGAATTAATTTTTCAGTCTCAACTCTTTCCTTCCATGGGAGACTCCAGTGGACAAAAGCCCTTGTACAGCACAATTAGGGCATCTTGCTCTGAACAAAAGAGAATGTGAGGCTGAAGGGAAATCACAACTGTTGAACCCTGTCCTCCACCCTCCCCTCACTGCTCCGCACCAAGTGCAAAGAGCTGAGAACATACTCCTGTAGCAGAAATAGCATGGATTTGCGTGGGAGTCTTTTTTGCTGCACCTTGGCCTGAATGTAGAGAGTATGTAGAGAGGGGCCAAAACTGCCCTGGCCCCACGTGTGTATTCCCTGTCCCTACGGTCACTAGCATTAGAGACAGATGATTTTCACATCATTCCTGCCCCGGTAACGTTAATCTGATGTGGCTTTCACAGCTTTAGTTGCAAATCCAATCACTTGATAGATGGGAATGTTTACCCACCCCAAATCTCAACTTTCCTGCCTTCCCCGCCTCCTAGCTAGTGTCAGCCAAGTCAGCAAGATCTCTGTCTATAAAATATACCAAGCAAGCTGCAACTTTGCAGTCTTACTGAGATTTATGGACAGGCTTAAATGAGAGAGGAATTTTTTTTTTTTTCATTTTTGTCCTTTTAGACTTTTATAAACAAATGTTTTCCATGAGTAGCTTTGTTTTCCTGAGCTCCATGTCAAGCCAGCTCAGCTGATGCAGAGACCTTGCCTGTCTTTCGCAGCCACTTTAATTATAATGAGAATTGTGGAAAACAGAGAGGTGAATTTCAGTTTTTGAAGCACGAAATAAAACTCTTGCAAACAACTTTCAAGACTTTTATCTCCTTTTTTTGTCAACATGAGAGAGAACTGGATTGTTGGAGAATACTGAGGCAGGTGTGGGGAGACGAAGTCTGAGACAAATCTTGGACAAAAAATTGACAAAATATGCAGCCAGATCTTGATCAGTTTTGGCTGCAATAGGACTGCAGAGGGTTCAGCATTATTTCTTTTGCCGTTGACTTCCTCGTGTGACTGTAACAAATAGTTCTTTCTCTGAACAAAGAAAGGAGTGCAATGTGTATTTGTGTTTGCATGTGAATGTTAATCTGTGTACTG
The DNA here is from genome assembly GCA_013398295.1 of Chionis minor. Classification (NCBI taxonomy): domain Eukaryota; kingdom Metazoa; phylum Chordata; class Aves; order Charadriiformes; family Chionidae; genus Chionis; species Chionis minor. Next base: position 89,457 of record VZSF01009307.1, on the reverse strand, counting down.
CCTTGTGTGACTGCAGGATGTGTGGGGCGGAAGTGAAGGATATGAAGGATATTGGTTGTGACTGCATGAGAAGCTTGATGTCGCACAGAGTAACCAATCAAGTCCCCTTTTAATCCTCAGTGGATAGAATGGGTCATATTGTTATGACTGGTTCCTTTCTCCGACTGCTATAGTGACTTGGTGGCACCCCCACTATGCTATCTAACAGTTAACCATAAACAATTTGTTTTCCAATATATTAGTATCGTCTTTATAATCTCTGTCTGTTCCCCTCTCTGATTTTCCTTGAAAGGCCAATGTCAAGATAAAAATCAAATATTTACTTTTGCGTGTGTGGACAAATCTTTTCTGTGTTACTTATAACACTTCAGATTATGAAATGGGACATGATTTCAATCCTCTAATTGACCTGTCATCATTTAGGCTATTTACTTTAGTTCTTGTGGTGCTCCCAGATTGGACAGTGAAGTTGGAAGGAGGATGGAGGAAGAGAGATTTTGTTCATAAATTAGATGCCTTTAGTCCTTTCATAGCAGTAGAAACCTTTATATTAGGTGATAGCACTGAAAGGAATAACCTTACACCATCAGGTACCCACTGTGAGTAAGCATGATGTAGAATCTCCTCCCTAAAAATGTTATCTTGTTTATCTGGTCTCTCTTTAAAGAACTACAAAGCATAATTTAAGAAATTTTTTTCATTTAAGTGCTATCCTTGCAAACCTGCCTAGTAAGGTTTAGTATTGACCCTTGATGTACACCGTATTGTGAGGTAGTAAGGATGTGAGTCACGTGCCCTGAAAGCTTCATTTGTGGTAGCAGTAACCTCAATTGGAAGATGACTGTTAATTTCATTGTTGTCTTTCTAGCTTTATACTGATCTATGTTATTGGGTAATTCTGCTGTTAATCCGAAGGATGCCAGGATATTACTAATCAGAGACTGTCCCTCTGTGATAGATACTGGAAGGCCCTCCATTTTCACTCTTCAGTGCTGGAAGATGGCCTTACGTTGATGTGCCTCAAAAGTGTGATATGGAAACTACCATTTTTCTACCTTCTGCAAACCAAGTTTTAGTAAACATACCAAGTCCTTTTGAGACATCTTGTCTTAGGTTTTATACCAAACCCTTTTTACTTGACTTGAAACTTACTCTCTCCTGCTGAAACTTTTTTAGACGAGACTGAGAAAGGCAAACTAAAAAAAAAGAAAGAAACCCCTCATCATTTGCAAAAGTTTGGGAGGTGAAAACCACTTTCCTATGAAAACAAAACCAGCAAGTTTCAGCAGGCATTCTTTTGTGGGGCCCAGGGTGCTTGGTGACTATGCAGATCATTTATAACATCATCTGCAGCTTGTGCTGTTGAATGATGAGCATGGATGGACTCAAGCCTTCTGGGAGATCCAAGATGCTCTTGGGATGCTGCAACATTTTCCTTTCCTTAGGGCTGGCCATTGCTATTCGTTATAAGCCAAGTGGTGGCTTATTGGCAGGTGGCTACATTTGCATCACTCACACATATGACAGCCACTGCTTTGGTCAATGCTAAGGACTGTCTGATTGCCACCCTGATCTGACACAGACTGATCTGGAAGACCAGGAATGCAGCTTGGGGTGCACTTTGCCTGCGTCAGGCAGAAATGAGCTCCTTACAGTTTGCTTCAGTGGACTATAGGAGAAATTCAGGTAACAACGAGTCCTGGCCTGGATCTACGTAGCTTGCGTTCTTCTGGCACCATACACAAAGGGTTTAAGCACAGCTTAAAGCTTAATCACAATATATTTCATTGCCAATACTTACTGTTAAAATGTCTGGCTTTACCTTCTGCCTAATGACCATTGATAGGTAGGCCATGCTTTGCACATGACAAGGAGTAAGTAATGACTGTCATTTCAATTGCTTGTAATGGGTATCGTGAAGATTTTAGTATGTTCCCTTTTCTTTCTGGTGGGATTTTTTTTTTCCCAAAGGTAACAAAATTCATATGTGACCCACACTGCCTGTGGCAGTAAATCAGTGATGGAGCCTTGGTTACAATTCAGCTCTTCAAATTTGTTGCCTGGTTCTCTAACAAGCTGACAGACAGAGGTGTATTAGCTGCAAGCGTGAGATCGGGCAGTGTGGGTATAAATTGTATCTGTGCTTCTGCTTTGGTTGATGGCCCTGATTGAGTCCGTGAGTTTGTCTGATCCTGTATCTCACTGTTGGAGAATAAAACCTGCCATCTGCATGTTCTGTTGTAGCATGCTTTATATGCTTGTGACACAACATCAAACCATTTAAAAGTCTTGCTCCTGCAACTTCAGTGGTGGGAACCTAAGGAGATTTTGAGGAACGTTGTCTTCATTTGACTGATCTTTCTGACCAGTTTTTCACTGATCAAGTCTTACTCACCCAGTTCCTGAGACTGCCTCCTTGGCTATTTGGGTACAAAGAGGAGCTTTGCAGGAGAGAAACTCACAATTAAAAATAAAACAAGTGGCTTTTGTCAAATGGATTTCTGAAATGGAAAGCATCATTTGGTTTCACTGTGGATATGCAGGGAAGATAAAGATAAGGAGTATGATTGAAGGGGAGAGAAAACAGAGTTAAAAATTGCAATCAGTATATAACGGGCACGGCCAGCTGAAGAGTTAAGTGACAGAGCCTTATTCACTCATATGAATTAATAATTGATTCAGTAACAAATCACTAATGTCGCAGTAGTCATGGTGAATAAGATAATAAATGTGTCTTGTCCAGGGAATGCAATGTTGTTAGAATTCAGCTGAAATTATTCATAAATGTGCTACTTTTCCTCATCTCCAACTACTGCTAGTTTAGCTTTTCTTTTTAATCTTCCTAAGCTGTCACATTAGATGGTGGAGCTAGTCACATTCTATATACAGCGGAATATTAAGGGGAACTGCAGAGACATTATGTCAAATTTCAATAGATAATAGACACAAATTGAGAAACAAAGTACCTCCATCCCTTTTTGCACTCCTCATCTAGCTTAATTAATAAATAAAATAGAATCCTAAGGGCTATTTAAAAGCATTCACATGTGATCCTTGCAGATTTTCTTCCCTTCCCTCTCTTCCTGCCTCAGGAAGGCCTCAGATGTTGGGTGGGATACAGAAGGAGGTCCATGGACTTCTGTAGCCTTTTTGTAAGAAGTGTAGGCTCCTGTCTGAAGGGACTCTGAGATATCTGGTATCTGGTCTGCAGAGAGGATTCAGAGCCCTTGCACACGAGTCTGAAAGGCCATCATATGTCCTTATGTATGTAAACCACGCGTCACCAGGACCACCTGGGTGATGGGGGACAACAAGTGAGGGGTTGTGGAGATATCTGGGACATCAGGAAAAAGATGTCAGGGACGGAAATCACTCTGAGCCATAAAGGAGAAGATGAGGCAGGTGGAACAGGTTTGCAGAAGATGAAAAGTGCTTAAGAGTGTCATAACTTAGATAATGCGAACAACAAAATTTTTCTGGCTTATCTGGGAAAGTGACACCAAGAACTAAAACCTGTGAAAGGAAACCAGACAAAAATCATAAATAAGGTATGCTTTTTATGTAATCAGTGAGTGTAATTGAACTTTGTCATAACTTCAAATCAGCGCATTTTTCATTGCTTTAAGGTGTCAAATCAAGATTTGGATGTCTTCCTAGAAAAGGTGCTTTAGCCAAGAGCAAAGTGTTCAGTAAGCGATAGGTAAATTGTGACGTGTTATGTCAAGGAGGCAAAATAGAGGAACCCGGCCTTAAACTCTTTGAATAGAGTCTTTGAATACATCTGGAAAATGACAACAGTATGAAATAAAAACCGTTAGTGTCAGAATGAAAAATGCTCGGGAAATTATCAAAGTAGTCAAAGCCTGCAAAGAAGAAGGATGAGAAAGGCAGTGGCAGTGCAGAACTGAGGGTTAACGGTAAGCAGCCTAAAAGAAAGGATAGGAGGATAATTTACAAGATAACAGAGGGGTAAATTGTAGACCATAGGAGATCTCATGTTGACATGAGGAAAACCTGAGGAATTCACATGCCTATAACATTTAGAGGTTAGTTTGAATTGTAATGGACATCTTTCAACAGTAATGTAGGGCGGGAAGCCTTCAATCCTGTTTTTTTTGGGTTCTGGGTACACAGACAAGCATGTTCCTCTGAGCCAGACAGGTGACTAGGGCTGAGCTACAGACCAGAGACATCACCAGATGACTGCTCAGTACTCCAGCAATACTGTGCTGAGAAAGTGAAGGGAGCACAGGAGAAACAACTGAGCTCTTTTGAAACTGGTTTCAGCTCTCCCTTGTTAGATAGGCATACTTTGCTCATCTACAGCAGTTCCATCCAAAGGTCTCAAAGCCTGTTGCAAATTTCTCTTTTCATTGTCCTCCCCCCAAAATGGGTAGTCTTTATTTTCACCTCCTGCTGAGATGTAGTTTGCACTAGGAGCCTCTTGCTATCATGCAGCAGCACAGTAACTCGTCTCCATCTGGAGACTCAGCAGCAAGAGTGGGTTTATCCATGCAGCATGTGATTTCCCAAGCTGGATGCCAGTCAAGATGACATTGTCAGATTGCTTGCTTTCAAAAAAACACTGCTGTGGGGTCCACAGTGATCACACACTAAGAGGACCTCCTACCTTCACCTCCCTTTCACTGACTCGCTGGGTGCTAGCAGAAACACTGGAGCCCAGCAGAAAGAGCATCACTCCTCCTGGAATCACAGAGGAGAAGACATACTGTCTCTGCCTCCCCCGCAGGTTACCTAACTGACATGGTGGAAGGAGCAAGGGAGTTGTACCTGCCTCTCTTACTGGGAATGATGAGGCATAGGGGGATGGGGCTGATGCCTCATGGCAAGTCACAAGCAGTGTGGCTGTCTTCACGTCCTCCTCCAAAAGGCTCTGTGTTTACTCGCATTCTTCAACACACTGCTTCTCTGTACAAACAAAATGCATCTTGCTGGGATGCCCAGGGCTTGGGGACCAGGATTCACACGTGTGTGTGCATGTGCCCGTGGATGTGTATGCATGTAGGTATGTGTACAGGCTGCATTAAACAATGCTCTTCTCCCTCCCTTGTTGTTTTGTTATAGGAGCAGCTCTGCTGTGGAGGCTATGAGGTCCATTTAAGTTAAGCCTCAGTCCTTTTCCACAGAGCAAGAGGGACGAATAAAGTGAGAATGGAGCTGGAGGGAAGTGGAGGGAACCAGAGTCCTTGGCTGGCTATTTGCCCTATCCGCTCATGCCCTCCTTCTCCTGCTGCCCAGCCCTCCCCTTTCCTCCGTATACATACACTCCTTTTATTCTCAGTAAGTTATTAAAAATGTAGACATCACTGGCTCCCAGGGTCAATATGTTGTTTTTAAATTTAAACATGAATTTCCATTTCATTGAGCCTTCAGGCCTAATGAGATGTGCTTTGACAGGAGCAGCTAGCTGGAAAAGGCATGATTGAGGGGCGAGCCAATAATATTAACTCACAGCAGAGTGTGCACACACAGCGTTGGAGCCGTGAGCCTTGATTCGCTACTATCCAGGGCTCCGGCTACAGCAGGCAAGGATTTCTGCTGCAGGCCCTGCAGTGAAATGTCAAATCCATTTAACTATCTGTGAGCTCCGCTTGCTCGGGCTGGCCCAGGTTGGGCAGCCTGAATGGAGTTTCTTTCAGCTAGGATGACAGACAGGGCCAGGAGGGCTCTGGAAGTTGGGCTTGTCAGTTTAGAGGGCATCAACTAAAGCAAAGTGAAGAGCAGAAAGCTATGGAGAAGGCACTGGGATGGGACTTGGAAGATGTAAGCTTCCACTCACTTACTGCATAACCTGAGCAGATTGCATTGCCTTTCAGGGGAGGATAGGAAGGAGTGTTTGCATTGCCTGGTGTGAGAGGTCCCTGTTTTCACTGTATGGTCAGTGGAGAGGGAGAAGCTCTCCCAGGGAAAAACTTCCAGTGCAGAAATGTGGTGATCTTTCCTGTGCAGAACACGATTCATCCAGCAGAGTTTGTATAAAGCATGTGTGGGAATATCTGTCCGTATTGCATGCTGAGAAGAGGCAGTAACACCAACTGCTTGTCCACAGGGAAGACCACTCCATGTTGATTATAGATGGCCTATATCACCAGCATGTTCTCAGTGCTGACAAAGGAGTGTAGGATCCTCAGCCTGGCTGTGGCACCAGACAAGTTTGTCACAGCAAACAATGCTTTCCCATATTTCTGAAAGAAGGCTCATTTCAGAATATCCATTACAGACAGTACCCCTTACCCCTCAAAAAAACATGTTCTATTATTCTTAAGCTGTGTAAGACCATAGATCAGCTGTGGCAGAGCGACAAGGCAAGCGTGAGAAAATTGTGAGTACCAATGCAATGTAAGTGACATACGTCTGATTTTTCCAGCTTCCTACTAGAAAAGGCATCATTTGGAAAGGGTGAGAAGAGGACCTCAAAAAAGAAGCATAGAATTATTCATAAGTTGAATCCAAATAAGGATTAGTAAAAATGTTCTATTAAAGTTGTATTTGGGAGTAACTAGGTATTTGACCCCACTAAATTTTTATGAAAAGAGTTTTTTTCATGAAAATACTGATTTAGCATTGATAAATTAAAAGAGAAAGGTGGAGAAGCAAATCAAGTTTTGGCCAAAAAAATTATTTTGATTTTCAATGAAAATTTGATGTTTCCCATAGACTGAATGCAATTAAAATACTTGTTTTTTTCAATCTTTCTTTTTCTTTATCTGAGTGTATGGGAAAATCTGTTTCCCAGCCAGATGTAATCCAGAGCCTTGGTGACTAAAAGGCACTCAGAAATTCTGTCTTAGGTGTGATTTGTAGGGTTTCCTGGGTTTTGTTGCTCCAGAGTTTTCTCATGATAGTTTATTGGGTTTGCTTCTCCTGAAATCTGCAATGGCAGATGCTGATTTCTGTGTGCGTGTTTATAAAATATGAAGAAGAAGTGCCGCATGATATTAAATGAAAAGTAAATCAGAGTGATAATTAATAATAAAGGGTGCTGAATACTCTGAATCTTTGAAAAGTGTTGCTTTCCCCCCCCCTGGATCCAGTGAGCACTCACTGGTATGAATCACATTACATGCATGAGTAATCCCTTTGAACTCAATGAAACCCAGGTTAAGTATGTACAGGAGGTCCATGCAGGACTGGGACCAGGAAATTTAGCACTGAGCTAAGGGAAGTTTTAGTATTATGTTTGTACTGTTGCTTAATTGTAAAGTAGATGTAAATAGTAATTCTTCTTTGTTCCAGTCTGTCTGGGCTTGGCTGGAAGAGATACCCTCTTGATAGCTAAACCCTTCTGGACTGGTGAATTTCTGGCCTTTAATATGTGATATTTAGCTTTCAGAAAGCAAATAACAACTATTGTACACTTTTTTTACACCTTTCTCCTGAGATTCTTCCAAAGCACGTTTGATAACTTTAACTGTTGAGACCTGGTGATTCCACTGTTTAGGACAGGCTTTCAGATTTGCTGTTTCTCCTTCTCCGCCTCTCTGATTCTGTATATATTTTTCACCTGCCTGATGATATTTGGACCTTCCATAAAGCTTCACCTGCTAGAAACATGTTTATATAAGAAGATGAGTTTCCATTTCACATCTTTTCTAGAAATAAATTTCTAACCTGTACAGTCTTAAAATTAAGAAAAAAAATTATAGAAATCTTACGGGTTTTGAGGAAAGCAATTCACTGTGTCTTAATGTTTGGTTTTGAGAGTATTGGGTGCTCAATTCTCATTTTATAGACAACTGGGTAGATAAAGGGGCAGGCTAATTTAGAGTATTGTGCCCAATATCACATAAATCATCAGTGTTAGAAGCAAAAATAAGAAACCAGCAGTATGAAATCCCTTGCTTTATGTCCTGGCTGACACTTCTAGTAGGAGAGACATGAACTGCAGCTGGAGAGATGGTGTGAGGATTTGCTGCCTTAACACACAGAACGTTTTCCATAAGCTGAGTTTCATGAGTCAGCATTTTGGAAGGCAATAACTTACAGTAATAAACAGGGAAAGAACACCAAGTTTGAGTGGGTAAATTTGGTTCTAAAGTGAGTGATGTACTTCATGGTAATCAGGTACAGTTGTGATTTGAACACTTTAAAGCCTGTGAAATATGTTCCCTGTTGGATGATTCCAGCTTTTTTTTTTTTTTTTCTTCCACCCCTGTCTATCTTTTATTTTCAGGTCTTTTTTTTCCTCTTTCTCCCTCCCCTTCCCTCTAGCTTTAGCTGTCTTTAAGGACAGGTACGTCAGTGGGGTATTCTGCATTGCTACTACGGAAAAAGAGAATAGGGAGTGCAACATGGAGAGGAAGAATACAAGGTTTCCCAATCACTATTGATTTTTCTGAGTTGCAGAGTGAAGCTTCTGTGGCCTCTACGTGGAGGCTGTAGGTGAGGAACAGGGGGAAAATTGTAAACCAGATTCAGTAACAGCAGTTACATGTAAGTTTTTTCCCATCCCCATGTCTTTCTGTTCAGTGGGGTCTTGGAACGGATTCAGGCTTTCCGTGTTCACAGAGAAATGGAAGCTTAGATCTCTGACCTTTTTAAAATCCATTTTGAGTCTCATCTTTCAGAGATTTAAACAAAAGATTTTGACCTAAAGGGCCATTGTTTTACACTTTCTGATAGAGGGGATAAGAAAGACTGAGAGGAAGGAGGGCAGAAACAACGATTATCTGAAATGGGACCTACTGATTCTGGTGGTAATTTTGCAGGCAGGAGGGACGTGTAAAGGATGCAAGTGTCTGCTTTAAACCTGTAGCAGGAAATGAGGCACGAATATTTGGGGTATAGACAGAACCACTGTTGAGATAATACTGCTTTTCTTACTATAGTCAAGCTCAGTGTTAGAGGAAAGGGATCCTCCTGACTCATCATTGCCACCATAACCAACTGCTTTTATTGCTTTCATATTTACACCCTGAAGAAGTGTCTCAAACAGCAGAATGTCAGAGAGGGACAAATTGTGTGATCCTACCATTGAGTATGGCGCGAGCTGAGACCACTCAATATCTTAGCTTGAAATCTTCATTCTTGATGGTGATTTTTTTTTCTTGCAGTCCTTTCAACTTGAACATTAGTTGTAGCTACAAAAAAGATTACCCAACACCCCCCCACTCACACCCCACCCCACTCCCCCCAAGCCTTCTTTACTTTCCTTCTCTCTCATATTTCTTTCGAATATGTCTGTTTCTGTTTCGAGCAGATTTTGTGTTGCTTTTTGGCAAACAGGCAGCATTAAATTCTTCACATCCCTTCTTTTCCCTACTGACCCACACAAATATCAACCCACTCAAAGAATTAAAAATGGAAATACACTGATGGGGAACCTCTGCAGCTGGGAACATTGGAAGGGGGTGTGTCCTTTCCCTGCCCACTTGGACCTTCATGATAAGAAGATGTGCTATCATTGGAATTTCATTTTTGTTCTTCCTCTTCAGTAGGAAACGTCAGCAGTTGTAGAGAGAGGAGACAGCTGACACACCAGACGCGTAAGGAGGAAGAAGGATTTCCTCTTCAGCAAAGCCATGTATGAGGGGCTCACCCCAGGCTGAGTAAAAGGCTAGAGCTCTGCTCCTTCTTGCTCTCACTTGCCCAACTGCAGTAGCCTGTCAATGCATTCAGTAAACACACAGACTGGCTCCAATTGGAGTGATCTGTGGGAGGAATGGAGTGAGGCAAACCTGTATTTTGCTTGGATTTGAGCAATGTTATTGGTTTTGCTTCCAAAGAAAACACAGCTTATTCAGTCACACAGTCTACCCGCATCTGTTTGTTCACCTGCTTCCATCCTACCCCTGTTTCTGTCTACACTCCCCCATGATATTTTTGATCTTATTGATTGGTTTCAGCCATGTTTAAAAAACCCAAAGGTTTTGATGATAATTGCAATTCCACTAGTTGTGCAAAAATTGGCAGAGAAAAGGGATACAAATGCGTTTCCCTTCTGAGTATGGTGGTGGACAGAGTTCAGCCAGGGCAGCAGCTGTCCGATCTGCACCCACATACCAGCCAACACAACTGACATGCATGGTACCCTACATTAGCTACAGAGCTCACAGTTTTTTGGGCATAGTGGAACTTATAGAAGAGGCTGGATCATTGAGATGGGAAAGTATGGGAGACCTAAGACAGAAGTCTGTAGCAAGCCAAGCTTCATGATATTGGCTTCACATTTTGAGAAAGAAATTATTATTTCCAAAGATTTAACACTATATGGAAGGTGTGCCACTTAGCTTAGAAAAATGTTGTGTCCCTGAAAAGTGCCAGCATCACTGAAAGACAGGATATGTACAGTCAGTCTTGAGAGCATTGAGGAAAACAGAAAAAAAGTTATCCAGGCTCCAACAAAATAACAATTTTGGGATAGTTTTGAGTAAAGATGTTAAGATCTAAATATAAGGCGGAAGTTGTCCTATTTAAAAGAAGAAATCTTCCCCAAGGAATAACTAAAATGTGGAACATTTCTACCTCCCACTGAAGTAGGAAGTAGAAAGAAAGAAGAGAGGAAGAGAGGAAGAGAGAGAGAGAGGAAGAGAGAGAGAAAGAGAAGAAGGGAGGAAGGGAGGAAGGGAGGAAGGGAGGAAGGAAGGAAGGAAGGAAGGAAGGAAGGAAGGAAGGAAGGAAGGAAAGAAGGAGAGTACTAGGCAAATTTAGACTAGACAAACGTCCAGAGAAGGAATCTGTGGTAACTCTCAGATATGATGACCCACATAACCTATTTCTGAGAAATTTCCATAATTGCTGATATCCAGAGGATAAGAGACTCTGTTTAGGAGGGATTGACTTGTGTTCTTTCTTTTCCTTCATCCATAAACATCTCCTGATTACTGTCTGAAATAGTTACTGGGTTTCAGGAGTAGTTAGTTTGGTCTAGCACTGCTGTTTTCATTATTTCATCCTCATTTGTTGGATATTCTGAGTGCTGCTAAACCAAGGAGTGAAGCTTGAACCAGAATTCATTGGGAAGGATGGACAGATTGACAAAGCTGCTGTGGGATGAGAAATTGATAATTATAGCAATTTATGATGACCTTTATAAATAGGCATTGGCACCTTGAATTCAAGGGGGAAGCCATTAACCCTTTTGCAGAGATAAAAATAATGTCATAGGGTGTTTTGAAGTATGCAATTTTTTTTTTCCTGATGACATACTTTCCTTTGGGTCTGATCTGAAAAGCTGTGCATTTTCCCAGGGGCTTAGCTTCAAATAATAGAGAAGCATGCAAGGAAAGAAGCTGCTTTCACACTTCATAAAAGCAGGACAACTTTCCACCAGGGAGCCGGCAAGCAGGGTCCCTCCAGGACCTAAAAAGGTGTGCTTAAAACAAAAGGGAAGCAAGTTAGGGGGCAACTGCAGTGATTAGATTCAAGGGGTCAAGTGTTCCCTGTGTATAATAATCTGATTATTGCAACAGTGACATCAGCAGAGTTTTGCTGATTTACTCTGCCTGTGGTTCTATCCTGTCTTTTCTTTGTGAAAATAAGAAAATCTTGGTAATAAGATATTCTTGTCATAAAACATTTCTGTACTGCAAAACTATCTGAAAATCTCAAAGTATTTAGAAAATATGGAACATTTTGCTTAAGAAAGGCAAAAATAGGCAAATTGGTGGAAACAGTGGCAGATTTCTATAGGGTTTGATGGCAATTGTAGTCTTCAATGTAATCTAGGCTGCTAAGATTTTGAGGAGAGGGTGGAGATTATTACTTCCTTAGTGTGTTAGTGAGGAAACTGAGGCAAGAAAGATTGAAATGACCTCCTGGAAGAAATCTATGGTGAACTTCTGAGTTTGCCTTTTTTTTAAAAAAAAGAAAAAAAGCTTTTACATTTTTTAACATCTCCCCTATCAGTGTGGTGACTAAATATATTTTTCTTTCCAAATTCAAGATGAAATTTTTTTGATAAGAACTCAGTGAGGATGACTTACTACTTACTGCACACAGTGATGAAGAACTACCAAGCAACTGTTTAGTGTAATCCTGAGAGGCTTTGCATCACTCAAAGGAAAGGTTCCACCCATTGTATCGTCTTTGTGCAGGACAGTGGTCACAGCTCCCTATAAGCTTTGAACTGATGCCTCCCTTGAAATCCAGTGGTCCCAGCCCACAGCCTTTCCAGGTACCATTTATTATCAGGATGATTTTTGTTCCTGTGGCACAGCATACTTCATCCTACCCTTCAGAACACAGTGTTGCCATAAAAAGTGCAGATACTGCCTGGACAAGATGAAGAAAGGATAGTAAACCCTGTACCAGACAGTATGGGTTGTATGACCTAATATGAACAGGTTTTCCTTCTTTCTGGGGTGGATAGAAATAGCTGCTATGAGGGTCAGTGTTGGTCAGATGTCTGACAGGAATAATAGAGGTTGTCTCATCTTCGTTGCTGTCCTTCTGAGCAACAACTTCTGCTTGACTGCAGTGGACCTAGTGTTCTGTCTGATTTCAACATCTAGGGCACAAAAAGCCCATTCTGCCCTTACAGGCAGGAGCAGGAGGTATAATTTTCCCCATTAAGGTTCTGGAGTCTGGATAACTGCTTTACACTGGGATGGCTGATCAGTCAGTATGATATCTTTTCTTTCACAGCTGCCCACAAAGGTGGTGGGGGAAAAGGAGACAACAGTAGCGATTAAGGCTCTTCCAGCTCCCTGCCCTTTCCTTGCTTTCCCCAGATACCACCCAAGGCACCTTGATGTAGCTTCTGGGACCCATGCAGGGGGACAGTGAGGGGTCCAGGCCCAGAGGGGGCTGCCCAGAGCTCCCCTGGAGCATGTCAGATGAGCCACATCTTTTTTTGTCCCAGTCTTATATTCAAATGCTGCTTGTTCTTGGAAAGTGGGACATTCCAGCAAAGCTGTGGTCCTGGGGCAGAGCGGATTCTGACTTCAGGAGTTAAATGAAAAAACAAGCCAGTAGTGTGGGACGCTAGAGTTTGAAACAAGAGCGTATCATGAACACAGAATGAAAGCAGATGACAGTTACTTTTATCTGTTTGTCTTCATTTCAGTGGATTCCCCCTTCACCCACTCCCACCCTCCTCCCATCCCTTTCTTTTGGGTGAATAGCAGTTTTTGAACAATCTGTTAGTAGTTGCCAGCTCAGCTCCTTTGCTTTTGAGCCATATTTATTACTCATTTCCTGATTTCTTACAAAAGACTTCTGCTGCCTTTGAGTTTTACAGAGGAGTTTCTCTTTTCTGCAAGAAAAGCAGGAAGAAATACAAGGAAGCTCTTTGCTTAAAATCTGGAAGACCAAAGAGCTTCCGCTCACCTTGTTGCTCTCACTGACCTTTTTCCCAGCTCCCACTCAAATTGAAATAAATGTTTTCTGTCTGTCCATCCCTTCTTGCTCTATATATCAGCTTTACATCACACATAATCTTTATCGAGAAAATTCTAGTACAATGCACTAGTTGGAAGGGATCTTGAAAAGAGTATCTGTTCAGCTGCAAGACAGAACCAGACATATCTAACTGATGGATAATTAGAATCCAGCAGTCTATGAGTGAATCCATCAGAAGATTTGGATTTCCAAACTGTTTCTGCTGCTGCTGAGCTGTACTTAGGAAAGACAGGCTTCAACTACCACAGCTGCCACCTCAGGAATACCTTGCCCAGACCCACAGTCTCTCTGGCTCAGACTAACAGATGTTAATCCAGTTGATCTGGGTTTTATTTCCAAATCATACCACGTTTGTTTTTGACAGTTGGCCTGCCTTGAGAAGACCAGGCAGTGCCCATTAGTGGAGCTAGCCCTAGGGCTTAAGAGACTACAGTGCACAGTGGACTTCTCTGCTGGCTGTTGTAATATAGAGGATTTTATCCACCCCAGAACAAATGCAGGAGCAGCAGTTTCCAAAGTATAGGTTTTGGGACTGCAGCTAAGGAGGGCATCAGTGGAAATTTGTGGGAAATTCTGATCTAAAGAATAGTGTGAACTGTGGGAGTAAGTCTATGATGACACCCTAGGAGAGGGCAGAAACATCCGGACTGCAAAAAGGACCCTGGCTATCCTTATCAGTGGGAAATTTAACCCAAATGCAGAAATAAACCATCTCTTGTGTTGTGGCATGTGTTTCTGAATGCCTCTGAACCCCTATAAGGCCCCCATTTGCGACAAGAAGGAAGAGAGAGAGGCAGAGAAACAAATCTTTCATTCACCTTTCACCCAACCCTCTCTTATACATGTGATTTACCTCCCAAAATTTCTGTGCAGGGAAGATCTGTCTTTTTAGGTGCAGAAGAGCTGAGTCCCAAAGACAATAAATGATTTAATATTATCACACAGTGAGTAAGACATGAAAAGAACCCAGGTGTCCTGAGTTTCCGCAACTTTTCATACTTATCACACTGTTTTTTCCATTTCTACAAAGTGGTTATGCACTGAAGCGCATGGGAACTGCCATGTTTTATACTCACCGAATCAGGCTTTTAAATTTGGACCTGGATGGTAGACCTTCCTCTTGAGTCCCTGCAATTTACAGTCCCTCCTCTCCACATTTAATCGTGTTTGTGAATAACCAGTATATCTTTTGGTGGAAAAATGAAAGCATAAAGGATCTACTACAGGATAGATTTGTAAACTAAATCTTTCTTCTGCAAATAAGGGATAGAGGGGAGGAGTCCTTTGGTGTTTTATTTCCTGCACAAGTAAAAAGCTCTCACACTGCTCTAAATAAAACTCCAGTAACCATAGTCAGCTGCCACAATGCATAAATTACCAATTTTCAGGCTGACCAAAACTATCTTTTTGCACACCTCTGCCATTTACTGACACTGAGCCAAAACAGAGTTTTAGTGTGTGTATGGGGTGGCAGATGGCTGTTTGCTCTGTGTCCTGCTTGCATAGCATCCAGTACAGAGATTTTTTGATTCAAAAGGAATGAAATGGTAAAAATATACTATTATGTGTTGCATTGGTAGGTCATTACTGTGCTGACTGCATTTGTGCTTTAAGAAGCTAGAGAAAAGCCAGTATATCCCAATAGCTAAGAAAGGATTTGAGTGCCTGTCTGAGGATCTCAGTGCTTTATCTGCTCTAGTGAACCAAGCCTCCAACTCCCTAAAATGAAGAGAAATGCAGTCACTCAGGACCATTTCCTTTGTTACTGTCCTGGGCACGGTCCTGGGCCAAAAGGAAACTTAAGGGGAGAAGGGAGGAACAGGCGTAGGTCTGGTTGTTCCCTAAGATAGCATACTCATTAGTTCCTATTCCTAACACTGGATCACCTTTTTTTGATTTAATCAGATGTTGATGAAAATATTATGTTCTCAGTTACGTCAGTGTTTTCAGATTTTGATTGTTAACATAGAAAACACTTTTTCCAGCCACTTTTTTGTGTCTGACAAGAGAAAAAAGTAACGGGAGAGGAAAAAAAAAAAATCCACGACTGCTATAAGGCTAGAATATCTTTATTTTCACATGAAGTTTCAGAGCATCATTTCCTATTAGCCAAATATCATGATGGAGGAAGCAGCCTCCAAGATACCTTCTCCATGGGCTATGGAGAGTTCCTTACACAGTGTCAGTAGCAAGTTTGTGATACATATAGCAGTAAGGAGCTCATTCCATATTTGCTATTTTGGCATCTTCTCACCAGCAAGACATGAGCAAATTGGAGGGAGTTCAGACAAGAGCCACAAAAATGATGAAGGGCCTGTGAAGTGTTGACTTATGAGAAGAGATGAAAAGAACCAAATACGTATACCTTGGCTAAGGGATGACGGAGGGGAGGGAGAGGAAAGGAAGGTGATACTTATCTCCATATATTTGCAAAGATGTAAATTCCAACACAGGACATGAACTGCTTATGATGGTACAAAGGGAGATTTACTAGAAGTTGTAGTAGGAAATTAAGCAAAGGGAATTTTCAGACAAATGTCAGGAGAATTTTGTTAAAGGTAAGATAACAATGTTAAACATTTATTTAGTGTTTTGATAGTGAGAAGGGGCAAGCTGATTTCTGCACCCAATGTTTTTAGGTAATAAGGGAGGATTGTTTTCTACCCTTTTTGCTATCTAAGTGTAACCGGTTTTGGTACTCAGGCAGTAATTGACTAGACCTTGACCGTGTTGCCTGATCAAGTGTTGTATACGCCAGTTGTTGGTCATCTATTGCTGACATTTCTAAAGAAAAGCAGATTGGTAGCTTCCTAGGTAGCTCAAGCATAAGATGTGGCTGTCTTCTCATGACAGTGGTTTATATTCAGAATAACACTGGAAAACTGGCTACTTATTTGGTAAAGAAACTGAAGCCAGCATCTCTGCTTTCCAGCCTGGGATTGATTCACTACACAGCTCTATATTAGTGCTTGCTGAATTTAACATGAATTTTCCAACACCAGCCCAAGGAAAGAAATCTTAGTGAGGTGGTGGAAAGCCAGTAGTTGAGGAACTGGGGTAAGAATGCCACTATTCTGTTCAGAATACCAGAATGTGCTTTGCAAGGGGCAATGCCATAGAAGTCTTGTAGGATTATGTAGGATGGGAAGCACGAGTGTCTTTTGTCTCTTATATCAGTTACAATGGCCTTCATCTGATGCCCACCAAAGTCACATTGGAGTCTTTCACTTGACTTTCTCAAGTAATGGGGAATCCGAAAGATCTTCCAATCTTTGCACACCCTGCCAGATAAATATTTCACATGACTCAAGATGAAAGAAGGGTGGGTTTCTCTTTATCTTTTTGTTTGTTTTAATGCAGTGTTCAGTGTCTGGGACCAAAAAAAAGTATTGTCAGATGTGTAAATGCAAATTTAATAAGTGCTTTAAAAAATCCCTTCAAATCAATGCAAAAATATTCCACCATGGAATCATATTTGATTTAAAAAAAAAACGGAGGGAGGAGAAGGTTGCCTGAAATAAGCAAAATTTCAAGCTAATGGGAATCTCATTCATTATTTAATGCACACCTTATCTGAAATGTACAAAAAATGGAATCTAATATGGCGTATGTATGTTGTTGTCTTAGCAAAAAGACAGGGGCAAAGGCCTGCAATTTCACTTAATATATTAAATCCTACTGCAGGCTTTGAGCCAGATTAATAACTCTAGCGAGCTAGAAAATCCCAATATATATTTTTTCTAGCTCCATGCATGATGCGGCATGATTCATAAGCAGCTCTACCGCTGGGCTTTATTAAATACCAAGAAAATATCTCTTCTATTGCAAAAGCCCACAAGGTGACAGAAAGAGGAGAAGTGACTGTCCTTGCTAGTTAAAATGTATTTTCTTTGGCTTCCTCCTCCTTACCTCAGCCCCCAAGTCCCAGGTCCCTAGAATATTTATACAGACATAACCCTGTGCATAGAAACCAGGGGGATAGACTGAAAGGAAAGAATTTGTTCCCGATCACTGGGGCATGCTTGTGAAAAAGACCCTGCAGTATTCCTGCCCCCAAGTGGACAAGACTCAATTTTATGCCCACTCAGGAGAAGAGTTTCAGCAGCCCAGCATGCTCACTTACAGGCAGGGCCAGCTGGTTTGTGGCTGATTATAGTGTGTTACTGGAGGACTTGCTGGCAGCTCTCCTACAAAACTTGGGCTGGTTCTTGCTTTTCCTGGGAACATGCCTGAACTCCAGGCTTGGAAAGCAAGAATAGTGTCAGGGAACTCAGAATCATCAGGCTGGTTTAAAAATCATGAGATTGAAACTGGAAAGTACAAAAGAGAGACTGTCTATATTTTTAAGGTTGCTTTGCAAGCCTTTCCTTGTACACACAGGCACAGTAAAACAAAGGATTTAGGAGAAAAAAAAATATCAAAATTAGACTGGTAGCATAGGTCCTGCCTAAAAATTGCAGCACTAGTTTGGGAAATCAGCCTTGTTTTGGACAACACCAAAACACGTGCTGTATGTCCAGCCTAGGATGTGCTTAAATGTCACCCTGAAAAGGGAGGAATTTTCCTATGTATGTATCACCTTTTCCTAAATCTGGACCTCTGTGTGCACAATATTCAAGGCCAAGTTCTTGGGGTCCATAAAGGACAGGACATAAACAGACAGGACTTCCCAGAGAATCAAATTAGATCCCGTTGCAACCTGTTACTTCAGTATCTTACAATGCCATAAAAACCATGAATATGCCTTGAGTAAAACCCTGCATGGGACACCAGAAAAAATCTGGGAACACCAAACTTCTTCATGGAGGTAGGTCTATTGAGGCAGACACAGTATAAATATGTAGGAGATGGATCCTGTTCTGGAGAGGTTAGAAACAAACCAGGCAAGCGAAGTAGTGGAGAAAGGTATTATCTGTGCTGCAGTGGGCAAACAGAGCTGCTCTAATTTAGAGCAACGGAGAGGATACCACTTTAAGCACTTTGGGAGAAGATGGTGGCTTCTTAAGGTCTGATTCAAGCCATCACTTGGTAGTTCCAAAGCAAACAGAAGAATTGTGTCCTATTTAACTTATTTCTCTGGAGAAAATAGAGTTTTAGGTATAC
This sequence comes from Chionis minor, assembly GCA_013398295.1. Classification (NCBI taxonomy): domain Eukaryota; kingdom Metazoa; phylum Chordata; class Aves; order Charadriiformes; family Chionidae; genus Chionis; species Chionis minor. The sequence goes on along the minus strand of VZSF01009307.1, from coordinate 70,992 downwards.
TGGAACAGGATAAAATAACCTACCCAATTTTAGGGTAGGTGATTTTAGCAGTTTGTTAGCTTGCTTTGTTTTGTTTTTAAATCACAGATGACCAAAGAAGATTGTTATGTTTTGTCTTGTTTTGTTTTGTTTTAATTAAAGAAACAAGAAAAATGGGGACTTAAGCTGGTGCTGCAGGTTATCAGACACCTGGAGTGAGATAAGAGAGTGGTGGGGTTTATTGCTGCTGCTGTTTTTACAGGTTGAGGGGGGAAATGCATGTAAAGTTATTTTTATATCCATACTAGTTACTTCATGGAATTTCCACTCAGTCCTGGCACAAACCCAAACACTATAGTCCTGACCATGCTGAGCTGATGGTGGTGCCCAAAACAACCAAGGATGAGGGCATGGTGCAGGAGGAGGGACGGTTTTCTTTCTTTGTCTGCAAGGCATGTGTCATGTTTCTGGTTAGAGGGTGGCTGTGAAACTTCTCTGAAGTCACTGCAGCATCCCCACTGTGTTGTGAGCAAGAGGAAAGTAGATAATCTGAGGTGGTTTGAGGCTGACATGGACTACTCCAGTCCTTCTTCATAGTCGGGCCAGTCCTCAGGATTGTTGTTGTTGGTGATTTATTACAGCATGCATTGCCATGAGAGGGAAGGTCCTATTTGAAGGTAAAAGACCTGGAGTACTTAGTGCTTACCACATGCAAAATTAAAAGACGGTCCTTGACCCAAACTTCTCAGAGATGTGAACGCCTGAGAGAGGCCACAGCAAGCAGATGGAGAGAAAGAAAGATAACACAGGGCGGATTATGATTTGGTTGGGAAGTTGCAGCGATAGCACACCAGCTGCCTCATGGGTGTTGAGTGGTTTGGAAATGTCACTGCAAAGGTGAATTTCAAGGAGGGATGGCAAGGCAGACGCTGTAGTAGATGACTCTGATATTGGCAGGACTTTCACATCCCTGGTACACAAAGGTCTCTGGACAGTAGAAACAGCTGACATAGCTTTGGGGTTAAGCCAACACTACCATGCTGTTAGGATGTTTATCTGAACCATCCTTTGCAAAAGGCTCTCCCATGTCTACCTCAATATTAAGGATGCAGAGGTGTTTGAGGACAGAAGGCATCATTTGTCCTGACCTTCTAGATACAATAGAGGCCATGGGATTACAATGATTCCTGCACCAGGCCCCCGTCACTTGGGCTGAATCACAGCAGTTCTCTTGGAAAGGCACGCAAGCCTAATAAAGAGCCTTCAAGGGAGCTGGTGTCTCACTTTTATAGGGCCTGTTGGTGGTTGCACAGCATGTGAAATATACTAAGTATATATTCTTGTATTGTTTTTTGATGGAACGGCATAAAGGCTGTTCTGAAGAGCTCAGGGTTTTTGAGAACAATCACGTGTACTGCAGAGGCAGCAACTGAAGGCTAATTTGAAAAATTCACACTGGACACTGAACTGAGATGTGCCCTTTAAATGATGGTCAGTGACCCAGGAAGAATTTCCTGAGTACAGAAGGACCTCAGCGGAATTGTTTCATGTCTGCAAGTGTGTGGCTAAGCAGTTTAAATGGAAATAGTACTAAGGGTATATTGCTTTCCTTTGGCTTGCATTTAAAGTGCTTATCCTGTGCTTCAAACGCTTGTGATTTTATACAAACTTAAGTTCAGCAGAAGCATTTCCAAACTTTAAAAATACAAAGTCAGTAAAATTTAAAATCCTTATTTTAATTTATGTTTTTGTCCTCTTTGTGCCCCAAATGCCATGTTACATCTTCCTCTTCATTTCCCTTGAATAGTCCCCTACATTCTAAAGATCATCAGATGTTAAAGTTGACTGGGAGCACAAGCAATAATATTTTAGCCAAAGTCATGGGAATCAGGAGATGGGTTATGTCTGTGCCACAGAGTTGCTGTAGGAGCCCTGTGTGGGACATGGGAACTTTATGAAAACGAGGAGTTAGGGAGAGGCATGGTATTTGGTTTCACAAATTCATTAGCTACCTTGTCTAGCTGTATTCTAGAGAATGGGGGGAGCGTGTTTTCTTCTAGGAGCAGTTTTGAACACATCAGAGTCCTGATCATTTTTGGACACTCTAAATGGAGCTGGAAAATAAAAATTAATTATAAATTATAAGAAAGATTAAGTTATCCCCAGAAATGCTGAAATTAACTGAGCCTGATACTGTTGTCAACATTCCTCTAAACTTCCGTTACAACCCCTTTTCCCTATTGAGATCATGTCTGTCTAGTTCATAAGCTCTGAGCATACAGCCCAAACCCACACCATTTCAGGCACTGCTAAGAAATTGTGCTAGGACTAGGACAGAAAATTGATTAGTCTGTTTTCTCTGTTCCAACTTAAGAGTGAAGCAGTAAATAGCGTTAATGCTGAAAAGTGAATTAGATTTCTAACACTGTTTCTGCTTTAATAGTTTTTTCCATTTGCTAATAACCCAGATAATAGCAACTGTCCTTCAATAACATGTGTTGTTTTGTTTGTATCTTTCTTCTGACAGCATCTTTTTAAAACAACATGTTACAGCTCATTCATGAAATAGTTATCAATTCTGTGCTTGTTTGTTTCTTCAGGCAAGCTAAGTATGTCCTTGTTAACACTGGCTGTCAGGCACTGTGTACCTGCAGGCTGTGCTTAGCTCCCTCCTCTTAAGGATCTCAGTCAATTAAAATGCAGAAAATTTTGGGTTCTTTGAAAAAGAGCTTTCAAATCCAAATGCCGATTTCACAGTTTGTAGGAAAGCAGACCTGCATGGGAGCAGGTGTGACAGCTGCTCTTTCTGTGCACTGGCTGAGCTGTCAGCAGGAGCAGGAATGTCCCTTGAATGCCGAGGATGCTGAGCCAGATTGGAGGGCGAACTCTACAAGCAGGATTATTTTGGCATCACCTGTTCCAAAGCTGCTATCATATTCATCTCATAAATTCCTGCTTAAGAATAGTTTTACTCTCTATGCTCTTCTTGTCAATTCTAGTTTTCTTATCTCCTCATTGCTGTATCTGAACAATTTCCAGTAGTGTCCTAACCAGCTGGGCTATTATGTCACCTGTAGCTAATTTTCTTTATCGGCATCTCCCTGGCAGAGTGAGTGGGGTAGTGTTTTGATAAGGTTTCTTTTGTTTCTGCCTTTGCAATCCATGTGCTACTCCATGTGAACATTTGAGGCAGGAGCTTAAATTGGCAACATGAAATTGGTGTGTCCAGAATGCTCCTTTGTACTTGTGTTTGTTCCAAAATACTGTATTTGTCCTGAAAATTATAGTTCCTGGTTAACTTATCCATATGGAGAAAAAGTCTGCCAGGCTTTCAGAGCTTGTCAAATATAGTCCATAATGTACAACATTGGGTCTTTTCCACATGCATAGCCCTTGCCTTTGAGGTATTTCTCATGTGTCCTTTGATGATTAAGTGACAATCTGTGATTTGGGATTGCCTAGCAAATTCCTTTTCTTTCATTGTACCAGTCTTCCTAACCCACCACATCAGTCTGTTTTATCCAAGCATTTCAATGCCTAAATTATTAGCAAACTAGGGCAGAGATCATTTACTTTGGGGTGTCTATTCATTACTTTTCCAAAGTATTTAATCTCAGATTGGTGATTGTAAAGCTACAGTAATTTGCAATTGCAATTACTGAGTGGTGACATTTAAATGGTATGTAATAAGAGACTTTTAGCTACATACTGAGTTTTATCTTAGTTTATCACTGACATTTCATTTAAAGAATAAATCTCATAAAGTTTTACTTTTGTAGATATAACCAGCTAGACCAGAAATGTTTGCAAAAAAGTGCTAGTCAGTTGTTTCTGACACGGTATCCTTTGCAAAATACATTTTTAATTATAATATGTTCTTTTAATGTATTTGGGTTGTTTAAAGACCTGTGAACTTTTCTTTAACTGCTTTAATTCATTTAAGACAAGTGAATGTAACCTGGAATTGTTATTTATTTGGATCTCAGAATATCAGTCTAGCTTTTTCGTTAAATGAAATATCTTACTTTGATCTTTAAAAAAGTAACTGATGAAATTGAAATGTAATCATTATTTCTTAAGTGTGTTCTCAAATCCATTCGGATAGAAAAATTCCTTGTTCTGCAACAGCGTGCAAAGCCTGTACCTAATCTCTGGGTGACAGTAGTCACAATTATCTGGAAGGAAAAGATCCCTTGCTGTGTATTCCTGGGAAGGGCTCTTCTCTCCTTTACTCTAAGGACAGTTGTGATTGATTGGTATTTTCTAAGACTGGCTTACACTCTCAGTGCACATGATTCTCACTTAACACATGCTTTGACTTGCTGGTACTTTCACCCTTTTCAGATCAGTATTTTTTCCTTTGATGGACATTTTTCTGAATTCGGAAGCAAAGATTGCAGCTGCAGGGATGCCCACTTCCCCCATTCCCAAGTGAACCATCCCTTCTCTGTTCTGCAGGGCAATGAATAGAGCACGGTAAGGAGATGAGCATGGGAAAGTTTCTGGAGTGCAAATGGGATGTTTGATAAATTACTGGCAAGTGTATTATTTGTTGCACTGTAATTGTGATTGGTTCAAACATCACCCTGTTTTTTTCTGAAGTTATTTCTTCAAGATTAGGCAAAGCATAATGGTGTGATGGAGTTGAAGTTTATAGGGAAAGAGGTTAGAACATTCATTAAACTTTTCTGTGTTTATCTCACTCTTCTTGCAAGACAATTTCTTTTAAAGCCAAAGCCAGATACTTGAATGAAAAATGACCCATCTTCTTACCTCTCCTATACACCACATCTCATTAAAATTGACCTCTCCATTAGATCGACTGATCAGTGGAGAATAACCCAGGTTTAATGGCCATCAAAGAGAAAACTGATTTAGTTTCAGCTGCTTTGAAAAGAATGAATCTGCAGGACTTTGAGAAGACTGAGCAGATTATTTTTTTTCTGTTTGCTGTGCCAAGTCTTTGCTAAACTTCAAGTAATGACCTCTCACAGCTGTCCCTTTACTACTGGTTCTTCGTGCTGAAATAAGTTACTGTGTGTTCCACAGGAGGTACTGTCAAAGCCTGGACTTACATGTATGCATGAGGATTACCATGTCATTCTTTTGTGGTACAGATAAAGGATCTATCATTTCTTAAACCTGCTGAAAGTCTTGCATTTCTTTTCAAGTGTCGAAGAGGCATCACCTAGCTGAAATACCACAATTCCCTCAAAATATTGTCTTCTGGATATATAACTCATTTCCATCACAGAGTTCTAAAGTTAAATAAGTTATTTCACATGCTGTAATTTTTTTCAGCTAGCTTCATGTACTTGTGCTTCTTTCTGAATCTGATTTTTGATTATGGGATCCAGTCTTGACCATATGTGAGAACTGCAGTACTATGTTAGGGGGTTTGGTTGGTTTGTTCCTATTTTGGTAGAGTGGGGTTAAATACTTAGACGTGGATCCAAGAAGAAGGTTTGGGAACCACCATACTAGTATGATATGGACAGATGAACCTGATAAGGATTGCATTTTCCTGTGGGGTTTTGATCAGCATTCCTCATGGAGTAATCTGAATATACCCTGACCTAGATCTACATGCCAATGTGAGGTTTCAGTGCAAAGTACTTGTTAATTCACTTCAGTCTCAAATCATAAGAGCTCCTGGTCGTTTGAAATTTTTTTTCCTTTGTTCCTTCTCCTGTTTCGTCTCTTTCAAAAGTCCAGTTATACTCTGGAAATTCTGTGGTTTTGGTACAAGATACAGGTGAAAAAATAAAAATATTGTTATAGTCTGGGACCTAGCATAAACATTCCCCATTCTTGTTCCAGGGATATTTGTGTCTGTCCAGACTCTGATCCAGTGGAACTCATTGCAAAATGAGTGCAGTTACCAATAATAATTTTTATAGGCTTTAAACACAGAAAAGAAGATAAAAATGCATGAAGAAAGTAGTAAATAAAAGTAGTAAACATTTTAAGACAGAGTAATGCAAAGCTTCCAAAAATGCAAAGCTTCCAAATGCATGACTTAAACCAACCTTTTAATGATTAGGCTTTAGGAGGAAAGTTTCCATGGAAACATATTATCTCATCAGTCTCTACTTCAGTGTTCCCTGCGTCCTCAATTGAAACAGCTGGAACTAGCTAATTTATGCCATTTCATTTTTGTTTCATTGTATGAAACTTTTTTGTGTGTGTGTTTCAACTGCAACACAAAAAAGTCAGACTCTCTTTCTCTCCTCCTCCTTCTTTCTTGGCCCAATGAGTGTTTAATTATTTATACAAGTAGAGTATCTCCAAGAGAAGAGAAGGAGAGGAAGAGGGAGGCAGTAAAACAGAGAGAAATTGTTTTAGCTTTGCTGGTGTGGAGTTGATACTAGTCTTGAAATGAATATCAGCCTTTTTGTACTTGATTATTTACTGGTTAGAAAAAAAATAAAAAAAGAAAGAAGAGAAAAATCATGAACCTCTGATAAATAATTCAGGCTCCTCCATCTGTGAAAATGTTGGATTTGACCTAATTTTCTTTATAAACAAAGACTATCATCTGCTCCAGAAAATAAAATCCGCAGAATTTAAGTTCTGAAGGTGCATTTTTTCCCTGCCAAGATCCCACACATTTTTACACACACACACACACACACAATTAAAAAGCCAAACCAGCAAGTTATAACAGAAAATCAGGCAAGCCACCTTTCATGCCTGTTTCTGGCAAAATGTCAGCCAGTTAGGAATGTGCTGTTGAAACACAAGTTGAAAAGAAAGAAGTTGTTGAGTTTTGTCAGGCTCTGCTATTCAGTGCCTAAATCCTTTTGGCAGCAAATGTTAGATACCAGATACTGACCTGGGAAGGAGACTTTATCATTAAGAGTTGTGCTGGAGCTTGCAGAATGACAAAAAATAACTTCATTTTGGTCTTTATCCCATGTTGCACAGAATGAACATCTCTTTCAAATTAAAAATCCTTATGATTGTTTTAGCATTTCTGCCTTTTCACTGGGGATTTTGTCTTCAGAACTGTAGAGAGACGCCTGGGTCTAAGTAGATATTATTATTTGCAGGTCACCTGAAATTAGTGAACCCACAGAGACTACCTGCAGCCCTGAGTAGTTTCTGGGACAGTTTTCAGGTGGTAAAAAGCTGAAGATTAAGACAGCCTGTGGTTCAGATGAAGTAGGACCTCACCCTGGTCAGTTTATGACCATGAAATGGCTAAAGTCTCATCTTCTACAACTGAAGCAGAAGTGGGAGGGCAATGGCATGCAGCTGATTTCTCAAGAATTTAAGAGATTTATATGCTCAAGGGTGGTTAAATGGCAGCAGAAAGGCCTGTGGGAAGCTGAGATGGGAATAGAAGGAAGGTGTGCCAGGCTGCAAACCTTCATGTATATTCTAGGAAATAGTGTTCAGACCTAAATTTATAGACTTCAGAAGGACAGGGAAGTTACAAGGAAGGGATCCTTGTTCCACAACTTAGCAAACTGAGGGAACTCTGAGAGTCCTTGGGTAGAAAGTGTTGTGTGATGCTGGTAGGCACATCAGACCTATGACAGATGCTTCTTTGCATTTGGCTTGTTCCTTTGATTTCACAGAGGTTCAAGAAAAAAAGAAAAAGAAGAAAAAAAAACCACCACAAGAAACAAACAAACAAAAACCACAAGCCAAATTTTATCATAGCTTGTTTGGCAATTACTGTATTCATGTATGCGTGAAATTTCTGATGGAAACTTCTCAGGGAGAGTTTGTGGCTGAATTATAATTTCTCTCCTAAAACTCTGAATAACTTAATGGGGGTTGGTGCACAAAACTTGTTTCAAGATAACTTTAAAATCAGTTCAGTCCAATAGAAATTTTCTGAAAGTGATGTTCTTCTGGGAAACGAATCAAAATGCTCATGAGAGCAGAATGGCAGTTTGTCTTCAGCAGTTACAGTGATAAACTCAGCTTTGCAACATCTGAATCAAATCCAGCGATCTAGCCCTTTCGGACAGGTGGGAAATCTATCTGACTGTCACATATACATCTTTCTACTCAATAGTAAACACAAAAGATATAGAGGAAGAATTCTTCATAAACTGTTTAGGGAAAAAAAAAAAAAGCTCCAAAACAATGGACCTTAATGTTTCTCTTCTGGATTCAAATCTGACAAATAGCCACATTAAAAAATTAAATAGATGTCGACTCTTGGAATATATCCAGCTTGCTGCGCACTGCTCACAAAGCTGTTCTGAGCTGTTACATTACTTTGGAAGGGAAAAAATAACATAAAATAAAGCTACGTTATGGTTTCTGATATGCTTTTGATGCCATTATGAAGCAGCCTTTCCAGTACACAATGGACACAAGCTGTGATGTCCAAAGGCCAGGCAGTGTTTCCGAAGCTGCTGTGGTTAGATGGAGTAGAGTGCATGCTGGAAGGTGTGCACATCTCATGAGGCTCACCCAGAGGACTAGCATCAGGGCTGAGATAGATAAAGGGATGCCAAGAAGTGGAGATAGGGAAGGATAAGCAGGATTTTTTGGTGGAGTTCATCCAGGCCTGTAGTTTTGACAGCTCTCCCTAGCTGGCAACTTAGCCTCTGCACTCCCCTCCGGCTCCATGGAGGTGCAGTGAGCACTGTCTGGAGCTGTTGTACCATGAGAGGAAAGTGTTGATATCATATGAGTTAGAGCAACAAACCTGACTGAATTCCCCAAAGGGAACCATGCTTTCTGAGGCTTTCAGCTCCCTCCTTGGAACATTCTTCTTTTTTTCTTTCTCTTTCCATCCAATGTTCCTTACAATCTGAACAATCTGACTGCAGAGAAAAGAATCATAGAATCATTATGGTTGGAAGAGACCTTTAAGATCATCAAGTCCAACCTTTAACCTAGCACTGCCAAGTTACTACTAAACCATTGTCCCCCAGCAGTATGTCTACATGTCTTTTAAATACTTCCAGGGATGGCGACTCAACCCCTTCCCTGGGCAACATGTTCCAAAGCTTGACAACCCTTTCCGTAAAGAAATTTTTCCTAATATTCAATCTAAACCTCCCCTGCTGCAACTTGAGGCCGTTTCCTCTTGTTCTAAGAGGATAGGCTTTCCTCAGGATACCCCTTCCACCAGAGCAGAGCAGCCATGGATGGACACCTGCCTTTCCCCTTCCCTTGCCAAGCTAGAAACAGTCTTATAGGGAAGAAAGACAGGAAATGAAACTTGGTTTTGGGATCAGGGGAGCGAGATGGGAATAACTTCCCTTCACAGTTATTTCCAGCCTGAGATTAGCTAATTTCTGAGGATGACACTCTGTTAGACATTAGGGAAATGGGCTGTCCAGCCCCTTGCTGCCAGAAAATCATCCCTTTCACAAGGATCAACCTATTTTTATTTCATCAGCCTCCAAATCCTGGGGAACAGCTCTGTGTGTGTGTGCATATATGTGTGTGAGAGATAGTTATGAAAGACCTGTCTTTGACCTCCTCACTTTCAGCAGAAGGTTATTGTCTTAAATAGCATATCCAGCCAGCAATTCCCTTTGATCCTCTGAAACTTCAGCTCAGCCACCTGATATAATTTTCATCCCCCTCTCCAACTCCTTACAATCCCTCCTCCCCATCCGCCTCCCCCCAGACATTCAAAGACATTATAGCAGGAACTAATTTTGTCTGGACTATTATTAGATCATGAGATCAGGGCAACATAGAGGTCGTAAAATGTTTCATTCTCTCTGAATGGCCATCGTGCCCCTATCAGGTACCATAACGTTAGGTTTGCTTATTGTGCAGATTGCTTGAGTTGCAAATTGCACATTATCCAGCTTAAACACCTGGCATTTACATTCATTATAACACTGACACCCCCCCTTTATGGCCTCCCGCGAGGGCCTTCCAATTGGTCAGAAGCGCAAATGAATGTTTTATGATTATGATGAATAATGTGAGGGGCTGTGGAGGGGAGGAAAAAAAAAAAAAAGAAGAAAGGAAAAACAAGCAAGAGATGGAGACAGAGGGAGAACTTTATAGAGCACTTTTACACTGCAGAGCTTTTTGGCAGAGGAGTGAAGTGATCTCTGTGGCTAGAAAAGGATTCAATGTAGCTGAATGGAGCTGGGAAAAGTAGTTTTCAGGAGGGGATAAAGATGTGTCCGGGTTGAAGGAAGGGAAGGGTGTTGGAGTACAGGCACTGAACAAAGAGTTGGAGAGGCAGGTTAGGTTCCTGGTGTTTCTTGTTTCAGGCCAACAGCTGCAAATATTTCCATGCCTCAGATTCTCAATAAGAATACATTAGGAATGGATTCAGCACTCACTACTCCTCCTCCTCTGTGCCCCTCCAGTTCATGGCCTTTGCATTGAAACAGTCTCTTTCCCCAGCTCTTCCAGTCTTTACACTTTCCTCAAGATAAGGGACTTGGAGACTTGCTGTTAACTTAAAGTAGAGCTAGATGCAATTTTGAGGTGGGTGACTCTACCAATCAAGAGCTATTCTTTCAGTGTTTTCCTGCCTTCTTTGATGGCATGGAGAAGTGTCATAGTTTTGAATTGTGAAGCTGCCAACTAAATGCATGAAGCCATTTACCATGCTGCTTCTTGGGTCTTTGGCTTTTTATTGGCTCCTTTGTTTCTGCTGTGGCTGCTGGGCCGATCTCAAGAATTCATGCTGTATTTTGAACCTGGATGTTACATTTTCTATTTTATTTCTCAGCCAAGGCCTAGTTCCACTACCTTAGTGCTGTTATGCCTCAAGACTGTTTTTTGAGGGGCAGCAGAAGGTGGAGAGTGTTTATCTCTTGCTTCTGAGGCCATCTTCAAAGGTAAGGAGCCCTAACTATAATTTTATTCTCAAGAAAGCTGTAGCTATTTTGCCATTGGTTTCAGTGGAGCCAGAACTTCAGGGCTTATAGCATAGACTGTGGTCAAACAGAAAAGTTGAAAAGAACAGGCTCATTCTTGTGGGTCTTTCATGGCCTAGCAAGACTCTAAAAATTGCCTCTGGCTTTGTTACTGCTACATCTTCCCTCAGGAGGCATGCAGAGATTATTCCAGGATGCTCCAAGCAGGCAAGGAGGGAGAAAAAACCAAAAAAGTCTAAATGAGACTCCATGTCTCCAGAGATTGTTTCCGTGGCTTAAATGATTTTAATTAATAAATAAATAAATGGGATTGAAAGTTGCCCGGGAGAGAGGCTGAGCTTCTGAGATATTTTTAAACCCCCACTCCTCCTTCCCTTGATTTTGTTTTGCTTCATCTTTGAGCGGGATCTGCTGGTTGCTGTTGTATGCGTCTTGGTCTGGACTAATGAGGCTTTGCCATGATGGAAAGCTCACGGTGAGGGCAGAGATGGATTTGACTGTTGTGTTCAGGGCTTGTGTGCATCACAGAGTACCAGCTGGGCAAAGCTGGGTGATTTTAAAGGCCAGTTTTGTTACAGCCTCACAATTTAGAAATAATCAAGTGGCATACTGATAATGAGAGTTTTTAAATACAGTCTTGGGGGCTGTGCAAAACTGAGCTGGTGGAATGGCAAACTGCTCTGTGTTGCTTTCTCTCACTTTGCTACAGTTCGCTTACTTACGATGTGCACTGAGCTCAGCGAAGCCACCTACCCACAATGCTGGCTCCTACCTAAGCCTATTAAAAACCCCAAGCCAGTCTTAGAAGACCCAGGCAGAAAAGACAAGAATATATGCCAAATACTAGCATGACATTCAGGATGGACAGAAAAGACATTGCTGGTTATTCTTCTGCCTGAACTCTTTAAAGCAACATAACAGAGAGCAACACTTAGGAGGGCAATGGGATAGATGTTGTCTATTGTCCCATACAAAGGACACCTATTTGTCAATAGTCTTGTACTCTACTGGTATGTAACCTAGGATGTCCCTGTCTAAAAGCATAAATCTTGCTTGATTGTACTGGAGGATTTATCATGTTAATAGAACCAGAACTAGACTTATAAGCCTAGTGGCTGGCCCTCAAAGAAGACAAGGTGATTGTATCAGCAAGGAAGGCCAGTGCAGTCTTAGATGGTTGTCAGCATAAATCTGTGAATTGTTTAATTTTCAGAAAAAGCCCTTTAATCGAAATATCAGCCTCTGACGAAAATATAAATATACACTTTGCCTACCACAGGCACAATGAGACCAATTCAGCAGTACTCTCAACATAGCAGTTTATTATGCCAAAGTCATACAGAACTCAATAGGAATGAAATAATCAGAATTTTACAGAAACAACTCTGAGAGGGCATATAGTTTATTTGGTAATATTTTGATGTCATGGATAGATAGCTAAGAATGTTTCAATACATCCTAAATATTTTTCTAAGATCACACTCAATTAAATCCTATAGCTCTATATACATCCAAGTTTCCTCTCTCATATATCTGTAGATAGTATGTCTATCTGTTGTACACAAGATATCTATGTAAGTGAAAAAGATTAATCCAAGTGAGGAGGGGACCTTGTGTGTTCACCAGTGACTTGAAAATTATACTTCTATAATTGAATCTTGCTAAAACTGCTTGACTAAACCAACTGTCTGTTTCTACATCCAGATAATGCTCAGCTTTGGGTATTAAAGAACAGGTGCTAAATTCCACATAAGGGATAAGTACAGAACAACCTGAGTTTCTTCTCAACCTTGTTCCTGTGAGGTTGACTTATGCCTAGAAGCATGAGGGTTATTTCCCTAGCATTTCTTATTCAAGACAGTGCAACTGTGAATGTTCTTATTATGCATATGAATGTCTAATCCTATTTGGAATTATGGTAAGGCCTTGGCTTTCATGGAACCTTGTGGCAATTTGTTGCACTGGGTAATTATGCAGTGTAGATAAAATAAATAAAAATCTTTTGTCCGCTTCAGATGTATCTCCCTTTCAGTTTATCAAGACTCTCCCTCAAATTGGTAATATATGCATATGTATTTTATGCAGGAATTTCACAGAAAGCCCGCTGATCAAGATAATGGTTTTCTGGAAGAACAAGGACTTTGCTTTCTGATCTCAGGCATTTATTTCTGAGAATCTGTTTCTTCAAATTTTGGACATATGTGTTTGCCTGAATATTGCTATCACATAAAAAAGTAGGTTTAGGTACACATTCAGTTTATGTAACGCAATTCTGAGTTGCAGGTTGTGATTAAACAAAAAAAATACCCCCACGTTTGAAAGCATATGTAAAAAGGGATGCTGCTGGGCAGTATATCTGGGAACATGATGGATCTTCCATCAGTAGGGGATCTTCATATGAAAATTGGATTGTATTTTAAAAAGGGCAACGAAGCTGGTGAGAGGTCCAGAGAACAAGTCTTATGAGGAGCAGCTGAGAGAGTTGGGGTTGTTTAGCCTGGAGAACAGAAGGTTGAGGGGAGACCTTATCACTCTCTACAACTACCTGAAAGGAGGTTGTAGCGAGGTGGGGGTCAATCTCTTCTCCCAAGTAACAAGCAATAGGACAAGAGGAAATGGCGTCAAGTTGTGCCAGGGGAGGTTTACATTGGATATTAGGAAAAACTTCTTTACCGAAAGGGTTATCAAGCATTGGAACAGGCTGCCCAGGGAGGTGGTGGAATCACTGTCCCTGGAGATATTTAAAAGACAGCTAGACGTGGTGCTGGGACATGGTTTAGGGATGGTTTTGGCGTAGGTTTATGGTTGGACTTGATGATCTTGAAGGTCTCTTCCAACCCAAGTGATTCTAAGATGTGTTCTATCCTAGAAAAAATAGGGGGACCTAATGCAGAAACTATTTTGTGAGATTCTGTGAGAATGTTTCGTATATGAGGTCAGACGAAAAACCATAGTGTCTCCTTGTATTCCTAGAGTCTCTGAATCTAGAAGAAATGGTGAACATTTTAATGTTACTGTTATTAATTACTTTGGTAGACCAATTTTATGTTCATCTCTTTTTCCAAGTTCTTGGGTTAGTTTTGTCCAGTTGTTATTGACTTAGAAATTTATTGGTTGGTTTGTTTGAGTCATATTTTAAATAAAATTGTTGCAGAAGTTGTAGTTTGGAATAAATTCCCTTTGAACGGAGTAGGATGTTATTAAATTTTAAGTATTCTATAGAAAATAAGTCAATAAACACGATGGCACGAAATAGAAAATAAGATCTTTTCAGGGGGAGTTTTCACTGTTCTTATAGGACATGAGAAACTGGGTGTGAATCTCTCTTGAATTTTACTATGTGCTTCAAAATATTTAGGGATGGCTTATAGTTTTCTGTTAAATCTAATAGGTTGAGAAATGAGACAAAGATGGGGACAGTGGAAGGAAGCGGACGTATGTTGCCCTTAATGATTTATGCTAGCTGATGTTTTGGCCTAGAGTCTTTAATTATAATTCAAATTTGCAATTTCCTCTTAATTGTTTTATAGAATCGTTAGCTTTGGAGTGCCTTTTGCATGGCTACATATAGAGAAGTTCTCTGACTCAAATCCTCCTTTTGAAGTTTGCTCTTCCTTAGTTATATTTTTCTCCCACTTCATCCAATTTCCCCCTTGGTGTCCTGGTTTGAGGTAAAACAGGACCAATTTTGTTCAGCAACTCTGCTTTCTATCTAGGTCTCTTGTTAACTAACTGCTGAAATTGGCAGCAGATTGTGCAGAAAACTGCTCTTTCTCAGAGTGATAAGACTCATGTTTATAGCTGATGCCGAGGCACGGTATGCACAGAGGCCCTTGCTTATACTTATTGCTATAACAACCAAGGTCAACCAGCTTTGCTATTTGCCCCGTTGGAGGGTTGGAAGTGGAAAAGCATAGAGGGGTCACACCTGCAGGGAGGAGTGGACAGGACACTGTCAAAACTGACAAAGAGGTATTCCATCCCATCTGCCTCATGCTCAGTATAAAAGCTGAGGGATCAAAAGTTTAGCCTCTTTTTCTTCAATGGCCGGCGGACTCCGTCTGTTCATCTGCCTTTGATCCTGATCTCTGTGTTCCTGAATCCAGATCTGGAATCTAGTTCCTGTCTGTCACTGAGTCCAGTCTGGGACTTCCCCAGTGCCTGCTGGTGACATGATTGTCATCCTGGGAGCTTGATGTGGTTTTGTATATATTTAATTATTTTCTTTTTATTATTTTATTCTTTATATTTCATTAAAATAGTTTAGTTCTTACTAAACTCATCTCACTTCTTCTCTCTCTCCTGCTCACCAGGAGAGAGGGAGTATCTGTTGCTCAGCTTGCTTGGGCCAATCCAGCCCAAACCCAAGACACTTGATATCTGCAAGGGGTTAATATTGTGTGCATCTATAGGAACGGCACAAAGTTGCCGCTCATAAAATTATTTTCAAACATGAGAAACAACATTCAATTTCCCTGTCCAGAGCTGCACCCTTAAGTTGGCATTGACAAATCTGCTCTTTGTCTAGTGTCACAAAAGTCAAGTCCAGAAAGATTTCCAAATGCTTCTGGATTTCCCTTTCCATATACATGGTGGCCAGATCCCTTCCTGCTGCCAACCAAGAAAGGGCTGTGCTGCAGATGCTGGGGACTGGTGTGCAGCTTGCAATGTAAACCATCTCAAGTTGGTGTAGCTGTGCCACTTTATGCCGTTTGAGAGTCAGCAGGGAATGATGGACCGTTGATGGACTTCGGACAGGCTCAGCTCTTTTCTCCCAGGCTTTCTTGGCATCCTCATATTTCCTTCTCCCTTCCAAAAAAATACTCCAAACTATTAGAGTGATAGTCCGTTTCACCCAGTCCTCCTCCTTCTTTCCCAACTAGATCTCTCTGCGAGTCTGCAAAAGTTTAGCAATAATTAGTGCTGACCTCTAGCTGCTCACTGCTTGCTAGGAATCTGGGTTGTCAGCTCCGCCTGTCAGAGGGCTGAGAGGAAATGAAGCATTCAGAGGCACAGAGATGTGGGAAGGAGGAGGAGAGATGTCCCCGTGCTACAAAGCACATTGCTATTAAAGTGTCAGTTTTTTGGTTTACTGTTGCAGTTTGTGTGAAGAGTTTATGGATCAGCAGATAACAGTAATTATCACAGAGACTTTTCTGCTAAAGTCTAATCTAACCTTTTATAGTTTTGTACCACAGAGCCTCCTTCTCCTCCCCCTCCCCCCCCCCCCCC